>JAODAL010018944.1:0-73360 GCA_025379985.1 Phyllomedusa bahiana | reverse complement strand
CGTGGAACCAAAAAACTTAAATAGAACAGCCCCCGAAATTTTAGCCATTTCCCGGCGCACTGTCCCTTTAAATCTACTAAAAACGACCCCCGGCGCGCGCTAGGGGGCCCCGCATGCCCCCCGGCCGGCGGGGACCGGACCAAAGGGGGAGCGCGGTCGGGTGAGGAAAGGGAGGGATGCAGCCACGGGGGCAGTGGGACCCCGGGGGCACCCGCCCCGCGGGGACCTCCCGGGGGGGGGGACAGGGTGCGACCGCGGTCCGTGGACCGGCCCCGGGGCCAAACCCTTTCCCAACCCTTTAGTGCCCAAGAAGATGCCGCTGGGGACCCTACCCGAATTTCCCGGGACATGAAAATCCAATGTTCAGGATATGGAGGGGTATTAAGCACGCGGACCTTAATTCATGTAGAAGGCGGCGCTGGTGACCCTTAAAGAGTTGGGGAGGTATTCATTTCCCCCATTTTTTGGTTCCCAAAATGCAAGTCTTCTTCTGCAATCCGGGGCTTGTAACTTGTAAAGACTCTGGCCCAAGGGATTTGACTCATTGAGGAGTGCCCAGGTCCCCCCTTTACTCTCTCCGCAATATGGATACTTGGGAATGAGGGGAAATCGGGGGAAGAGGCACCCTTTAAAAAAAGGGAACGCTGTGGCGGATCCGGAGATATCGGTTTAAATACTTATTGGCCTTGTAAGGTGGCGGAAGAATTTTGTGTCTTGGGAGGGAAATTTTTTAAAAATTTTCATAACGTATTATGGTTTAAACCCTCCCCCTCTAAAGAAATTCCCGAATGGGGCCCAGGCATTTCCCCTAATGAAATGCTCTTCCACTATATGTGGCTGGAATATGGGTTGTCCTCTTACCAATATTCAGGGATAATTTGTCCCTTTTAAGACCACTGGCGAATTAATTATAAGACTACGTTTACTCATTTCCATCTACGGACCCCCAAAGGCTAGCTCCGAGGCTTTGGTGCCTCAGGCAGAGCTCTCTGCCAAGTATCTTCATAACAATTTTGGGTTGCCAAACATGTTTTTTTATTTTTTTGGCTAAAACCATTCATTTTTCCCATTTAGGGCCCTTTTTCCCCGGCCTATAGGGGGATGGTTGGAGGGAGGCTCTGGGGGGGTCCTTGGGGGGCGCTACAAGCTGGGCCCAATGATCCTCTGGGGGGAAACTTAGATTTGTTTACCCCCTCCACCGTCATCCTAACCCCCTTCTCAAATCCCCGGCACTCTCTGGGATGACAGGTTAATGGGATCCAAAACTGCAGACTCGCACATCCCCCCCTGTTGCTCCATTAATGTCCCCCTGTTGCTAAAATTGGTTTATCGACGAAATTCGTTCTCGGGATGTTTGGTTATCTGCCCTAAAACCAATGTGCGGTTTTTGGATAAGGGTTCCCTTGGTTTTTGTTTTTTTTTTTTATTTGGGACTATTATTTTGGTAATGCCCCCAAATTTCCCTGCTTCAGTGTACTACCTGTTCTTATCTTATTAAAACTTGTTTTTTTTGTTTAAATTTTATACCTTTCTAATTATCCATTTTGTCTAACTCTGTTAAGCAAATGATTACGGTTATATGTCTCTTTTGCTTTGTTATCTTTTTTATGTCTAAAAAATCTTCAATAAATCATGTTTAAAAAAAAAAAAAAGGCTTGTTCTTGTTTAGTCTTTTTGGACCCTTTCCTAGGTTTGGTTTACAAATAGTCTTTCAAAATACAGTGTGTAAATAGGACAAGGCAGTCACCTGCATCAGACAAAAAAACGGCCGAAATCGGCCATTTTTTTTTCTGACACAGGACCACAGTTTTTGTCACGTTCTGTGCAAAAACCACAGTCGGTTCTTGTTTATCTGATGTCGCCCGTACAATTCAATTGTATGGGAAGACGCTGAAAAAACTCAGAGCGCCGGTGTACTATACACGGCAACTTTTGAAAGTAAGAAAGCAGGAGATTGTAAGGGGCGGCGCATGCAAAAAATTTGCATGATCACGCCCATCTTGTTTGTGAGCCACGTCTTTTCAAAAAGCCACACCCACTCCACATAACTGTGTAATGGCTCTGTAAGAAAGCTAAATTTTTTTTTTTTTTTTTTTTTTTTGGTTTTTTGGGCGTCACCCCAAATTCCCCCGGGCGTTGGTCATTCACTCCCGGAGAGCTGGAGATACTGCCCAAAAGTCCCCCAAAGTAGGTATCTCGGTGCCTATTTGAACCCTGAAGCCCGGTAGTAACCCCCCGAGCCCGGTTAAACCCCCTTTCCCGCCAGGAGCTGTCCCCAATAGCCGATATCCCCTTACAGCCAGGTAGTTCCCTCAATAGCCAGGTAGATTCCCCCCTTCATCCAGGAGGAGGGGTGGGGTCGAGCCCTGCAGCAGTCAGTTAGACTAGCTACTTGGACCAGAATCAGCGCAACCACTGCACTCCCCAAAAAAGGGGGAGCACCCAGGCTATATCGTTTTGATTTGGGTGTATTAATAGTGTTTACGGTTCCTATGCTACACGTCGGTCCCTAACCCCTCCCTCTGTTTGCGAGTTCCGCGTTGCTGGAAGTGTCTCCATGACAGCGAATCCCTTACTTCCCATTGGCTGTCTCTCTAGCCAATAGGGTTATAGCAGTGCGTCACTTGCCGATTGGTGCATTTACTTCCTTATGGGTGGGTTGGTTGCCTAGGTTACTAATATACAACCTGTACCCTGCATGTAAAGCAGCGCTCAGCAGACCCTCGGTCGGTGCTCAAAGCGGCTGCTTCACACAGAAAGTAACTGCGGAGATACTTGCAGAGCGCCCGCACCCACAGACACTGGGAGGCACCGTGAGCGGAAGTGGACGGGTTGCCCCGCCTCTCGGCTTCTGCCCTGGTGACGTCAGTGGTTTGAATGGTTGCTGAGCTGGAAGTGAGAGGATCTGCTCGAGACCTCAGGTTACAGGTGAGTGTCTCTCAGTAGTGCCAGAGACGGCAACTGTGGCCGGGGGAACTACAAGTCACAGAAAGCCCTCACAGCCGGGGAACAGGAGGGAGTATGCTGGGAATGGAAGTTGTAGTGGAGGTGCAGGGTTGCAGTATATGTGTGTGATAGAACTACAAGTCCCATCAGTCCTGACAGAATGTAACCTACGAGTACGAGGAGCTTGTAGGGGACTTCTTTTCATTTATCGCTGTACTACTACTACCCCTAGTATGTTCATATGTATATCTGTAAAGTATATTGCGCTGTGTGGGTGATGATCATCCAGTATTTGACTACTCCCATTGTGTTCATATGTATATCTGTACATTGTATAACACTGTGACAGTGATGATCATCCAGTATCTGACTACTACCTCCAGTGTGTTCATATGTATATCTGTACAGCGCTGTGTGGATGATGATCATCTAGTATCCGACTACTACCCCCAGTGTGTTCATATGTATATCTGTACAGCGCTGTGTGGGTGATGATCATCTAGTATACGACTACTACCCCCAGTGTGTTCATATGTATATCTGTACAGCGCTGTGTGGATGATGATCATCTAGTATCCGACTACTACCCCCAGTGTGTGTGTGTGTGTGTGTGTGTGTGTGTGTGTGTGTATGTATGTATGTATAGCGCTGTGTGGGTGATGATCATCCAGTATTTGACTACTACCCCCATTGTGTTCATATGTATACCTGTACAGTGTATGTCGCTGTACGGGGGGGGGGGTGATCATCCAGTATTTCACTCCTACCCCAAGTGTGTGTGTATGTTTGTGTATATATATATATATATATATATATATATATATATATATATATATATAGTACAGTATACACTCACCGGCCACTTTATTAGGTACACCTGTCCAACTGCTCGTTAACACTTAATTTCTAATCAGCCAATCACATGGCGGCAACTCAGTGCATTTAGGCATGTAGACATGGTCAAGACAATCTCCTGCAGTTCAAACCGAGCATCAGTATGGGGAAGAAAGGTGATTTGAGTGCCTTTGAACGTGGCATGGTTGTTGGTGCCAGAAGGGCTGGTCTGAGTATTTCAGAAACTGCTGATCTTCTGGGATTTTCACGCACAACCATCTCTAGGGTTTACAGAGAATGGTCCGAAAAAGAAAAAAACATCCAGTGAGCGGCAGTCCTGTGGGCGGAAATGGCCTTGTTGATGCCAGAGGTCAAAGGAGAATGAGCAGACTGGTTCGAGCTGATAGAAAGGCAACAGTGACTCAAATAGCCACCCGTTACAACCAAGGTAGGCAGAAGAGCATCTCTGAACGCACAGTACGGCGAACTTTGAGGCAGATGGGCTACAGCAGCAGAAGACCACACCGGGTGCCACTCCTTTCAGCTAAGAACAGGAAACTGAGGCTCCAATTTGCCCAAGCTCATCGAAATTGGACAGTAGAAGATTGGAAAAAACGTTGCCTGGTCTGATGAGTCTCGATTTCTGCTGCGACATTCGGATGGTAGGGTCAGAATTTGTGCGTCAACAAACATGAAAGCATGGATCCATCCTGCCTTGTATCAACGGTTCAGGCTGGTGGTGGTGGTGTCATGGTGTGGGGAATATTTTCTTGGCACTCTTTGGGCCCCTTGGTACCAATTGAGCATCGTTGCAACGCCACAGCCTACCTGAGTATTGTTGCTGACCATGTCCATCCCTTTATGACCACAATGTACCCAACATCTGATGGCTACTTTCAGCAGGATAATGCGCCATGTCATAAAGCTGGAATCATCATCAGACTGGTTTCTTGAACATGACAATGAGTTCACTGTACTCAAATGGCCTCCACAGTCACCAGATCTCAATCCAATAGAGCATCTTTGGGATGTGGTGGAACGGGAGATTCGCATCATGGATGTGCAGCGACAAATCTGCGGCAAACTGTGTGATGCCATCATGTCAATATGGACCAAAATCTCTGAGGAATGCTTCCAGCACCTTGTTGAATCTATGCCACGAAGAATTGAGGCAGTTCTGAAGGCAAAAGGGGGTCCAACCCGTTACTAGCATGGTGTACCTAATAAAGTGGCCGGTGAGTGTATAGCGCTGTGTGAGTGATGGTCATCCAATATCTAAGTACTTCCTCCAGTATGTGCATATGTATATCTGTACAGTACATAGCGCTGTGTGTGTGATGATTATCCAGTATCTGACTACTACCCCCAGTATGTATGTGTGTATATATGTATATATATATATATATATATATCTGTACAGTATATTGTGCTGTGTGGGTGATGATCATGCAGTATTTGACTACTACTCCGATTGTGTTCATATGTATATCTGTACAATAGACTGGTAAAGTGTAAATGTTCAGGAAATAAATAGATCATAGATTGTGTTGGTCCTGTAGGCCCCTATAGATCCATCTCTGCCCTGCCCCAATATCCATCAGGATAACTTTTTTTTTTTTTAAGGTAACATGGTGGATGCCACCAATTCAGGACTGGGACGACGTGGGTTGTGTAGACCAGGGCATGGCACACTGGGGGGGAGAGGAAGGAATCACTATTAGGATGGGACACAAGGGTGCAGTGGGTAAAAGGTTAAACATCTTATTCGGAAACAGATGTACCGGCCCTGAAGGATCACTGGTGACAGGTGGAACTGGTTTGTCTGGTGGGTGACTCAGAATTTGTGACGTGCTGCCGGCACTGCCCACCATACGTGTTGTTGAACCTCCCAGCTGAGGTTCAGTGCAGTCTGTTTCTTGCACTGTTGGACTTTCCAGGATTCACACGCCTGATATACGCTGTAATTTGCGGGACGGATTTCGCCCGCAATAATGGTGTGTGTACGGGGGCGGCAGCCTGCCGGCCCCATAGACTTTCATTATCCACGGCACGTATCCCGCTGGGATAATGTGCATGTAATATAAGAACTGTGGATTACCGTAATGTTTCGGACGTATTACAGCGCGCAATACGGAACGAAATCCGTCCCAAAATCAGCCGTGTGAACATAGCCTAGCGGAAGGATGTTCATTGGGCGGATCTCCTGATCAGTGGTCATTGATACAGTCGCCATGATGGGAAGATCAGGGGTATTTATTTGCTTCTATTACATCAAAAGAATTTTTTTTAGTTTATTTTTCTGTAAGAAATGAATGTTTCCATTCACCGTCAGCAAGCAGAAATCTTAAACATGGTGGAGGCTACTAGAAAGGTGCAGAGCCTTTATGTACAGGGGAGTGGATGCCAGCATTTCGGGCAATCTTGTCTTGTTTTCAATGGGGAAGAAGGAAAAGGTCACAGGCAGACTTCTCTAAACAGAAGGACTGGGTTCTGAAATCTAGTATAGGTATGTCTGTCAGGAGGCCCCTGTACATGGTCAGCAAGGTTCCTGGTTCAGTCTTTCCTACTGGTTTTTGTGGTTTTCTTTGTACAGATCAGGGGATGATGGCGCTGGTGTCATCAGCTGCTTATGTTAACCTCCCGACTGTCTCACAGGTAACATGAAAGCCTTAATCCTGGTTGGTGGCTACGGCACAAGGTTACGGCCCCTGACGCTCAGTGTCCCCAACCTCTTGTGGATTTCTGTAACAAACCCATCCTGCTGCACCAAGTGGAAGCTCTGGTCAAGGTACCGTATGTGGAATGGGCGGCAACATACCTAACATGTATATACAGTTGAAACCAGAAGTTTACATACACTATATAAAAGACACCTATGCATGTTTTTCTCACTATCTGACATGAAATCAGAATAAATCTTACCCGTTTTAGATCAATTAGGAACCAAAATTATTTATATTTGCCAAATGCCAGAATAATGAGAGAGAGAATTTTTTAAGGCATTTTTATTACTTTCTGCAAAGTCAAAAGTTTACATACACTAGGATTATTATGCCTTTAACCAATTTGGGACAGCCCATATGATGATGTCATGTCTTTGGAAGCTTCTGATAGGTTTATTGTCAACATCTGAGTTAATTAGAGAGACAGCTGTGGATGTATTTTAATTTACACCAGAAACACACTGCTTCTGTGTGTAACATGATGGGAAAGTCTAAAGAAATCAGCCAAGATATCAGGAAGAGAACTATGGACTTGCACAAGTCTGGGTCATCCTTGTGTGCAATTTCTGGATACCTGAATGTGCCTCATTCATCTGTACAAACAATTATACGCAAGTACAAACAAGATGGGAATGTCCAGCCATCATATCGCTCAGGAAGGAGACGGGTTCTGTGTCTCAGAGATGAACGTACTTTGGTCCGACATGCGTATCAACCCAAGAACAAAAGCAAAAGACCTTGTGAAGATGCTGGCGGAAGCTGGTAAGATTGTGTTATTATCCACAGTGAAACAAGTACTGTATCTGCCAGGAAGAAGCCATTACTCCAACGGAAACATATAAAAGCCAGGTTAATTTTTTGCAAATGCACACAGGAACTGGGCTAAGCCAAAGCTCTGACTCATCAATTTCCAAAACTCCAACTTCCATTCCCTCATACACGGCGCATGTTTAAGTGATAACTTTACTGTAGTAAAATGGCAACATCAGGCTTTTTATCATCTTATGATACAATAATCAAGCTATTTAGGTACAACATACAATTTATTAAAGTTTTTTGTGTTCTAAAGTTGTATTCCAATAAAACTATTTTACACCGACAAGCAAAAGGGTAACACTGTTTTGAACTTTTGACTTTCAGGCTCCATATCTCACTATCCTCTACAGCTTTGAACGTGTAGAATCATTTTAATAATTTTATAGACAATCATCTTAGCGATCTTGTACATAAATTTGACTTGCACCTATTTAGCCTATGCTTAGTTCTGCAGATTCTTGTCCTGTAACTGCATTGTTATTGTTTTGCTCCTAAAAATCAAAGTGTTAATTTTTATTATTTTATTTGTATTTTGTAAATCCACCTTTGGTTTTCAATACTTCCTGAATCCTTCTGGGCTCTTGCTCAGATTCAAGCATGTATCGACTGAAATCTGATCCCAGGTCTCTTCTACACATTCCCAATGTTGGTGCAGACTGGTTGACTCACTTGGGTATGACTACAGCTTTTTCTTCAACTCTACCAACAAGTGCTCAATTGGTTTGAGGTCTGAGAACTATGGAGGCCAATGCTGCACCTCTACTTAATCATTATGGAATTGTTTAGTCGCCAAACTTGACGTATGCTTTGGGTCGTTGTCCTGCTGGAACACTGTGTAGTCCTTTTCATACCCAGTATGAAGTAACCCATCTTGTAGGATACTCCCATATAATTTAACATTGAGATTGCCATCAATCCTGGTCAAGTAGCCAAAATCTTTTGATGTGAAACATCCCCATATCATCAAGGCTTCTTATGCCGAATTTGACAATTCCTTCAATTTCTCAATCAATTGGCTTTCTTTTTCCCTTGATTCTGCCAAATCCATTTGCCCCATCAGAGCCCGGTCTATTGACTTTCATCTCATCGCTCCAAATCACCAGTTTCCAATCTTCCATTTTTCGTACTTTTTTTGCAAACTCGAGTCAAAGCTTCATATGACGAGATTGAAGTCAAGGCTTCTTCACCTTTTCTTGGGCCACCACTCCAGACTTGTGTAAGGTGCCTCACGCGGTGCTTGCATGGACCTCTGTGATCTCACTCTTAAGAAGCATACAAGCCCCCTCCACTGCCGTGTTTATCACAGAACTGAGCTGGATATCGATGAGCTGGAATATATGGTTTCTCTTTTCTTCTTCATGACTGCTCCTCGATTTGAACCAGTGACCTTTTGCTTAGAAATCAACCTAATAACACACTGAGCTATTAAGGAATGTGAGAACAGGTTGTAATTTTTTAGTAACAAGAAGAAAAAGATTTTTCCACCACCGGGAGCAAAATGGTAACCATGCAGTTACATGACAAGCATCTGTAAAACTAAGCAGATGCTAAATAGTTGCAGGTCAAAGTTATATATGAGATAGCCAAGATGATTGTCTATAAAATGATGGGAGTCTCACGTTCAAAGCTGCAGCGGAAGGTGAGATATGGAGCCTGAAAGTCAAAAGTTCAAAACATTGTTTCCCTTTTGCTTGTCGGTGTAAAATAATTTTATTGGATACAACTTTAGAACACAAAAAACTTTGATAAATTGTAAATATGAAAAATGCTGCAGTAAGTGGGGGAAAAACAAGTTTTCAACAAAAACGTACTGAATAACATTTGTGGAGTCTAGGAATTTGTTCTGAGAAATAGTATCACCTTCATAGATGACCTCAAATCTGATCTCGTTATCATAAGGCTAGAGAACGGCCTCTCTACACTAACTTGGGTTGGGGGCAAAGCGGTGACCACAGGAGCAATGTCTAACAATGTCAGGGTATAAAGGAATTGCCTCAGCCACAGTCAGTTCTGATGAATGGTTTAACTCTTCTACTTTGAGAGAAAGTGAAAAATGTTGCTGAAATTGGTCAACCCGTTTGCTATGGAAGTGGAATCCTATTCTGCCTATTCTATGTCATCCTAATGCTTTTCAAAATTAAGCTCATCTGATGATGCTGAAGATATGGGAGCAGTAGCACTGACAAGACCCTATTCCTCTTGCTTTTGGCACTGCATTGAACTAACTGTACCAATTTATTTTTTAAAAGTCCAGTTCAGTCCATCTTGTAACGACTCCAATTCTGACACTGACTCCGACTCCACAGCCCTGCACAGGAACAAAGACCTACATTTTTTTAGACATCCCATGGTCTGAGGAAACTAACATTGAAGTGTTTGGCCATTATGACCATCATTACGTTTGGAGGAAAAAGGGAGAAGCTAAGAACACCATTCCAACTGTGAAACACAGGGATGGCAGCATCATGTTGTGGGGTTGTTTTGCTGAAGGAGGGACTTGTGCACTTCACAAAATAGATGTAATCATGAGAAAAGATGATTATGTGGCAATACTGAAGCAAAATCTCAAGACATCAGCCAGGAAGTTAAAGCTCGGGCAGAAATGGGTCTTCCAAATGGACAATGAGCCGAAGCTACTGCCAAACTGGTTACAAAGTGGCTTAAGGATAACTCAGTCATTGTTTTGGTGTGGCCCTCTCAAATCCATGATCTCAATCCTATTGAAAATTTATGGGCAAAGCTGAAAAGGCAGGTGCAAGCAAGGCAACCGACAAACATGGCTCAGTTACACCAGTTCTGGCAGAAGGAAGAGGCCAAAATTCCTACCAACTATTGTGAGAAGTTTGTGGAAGGATATCCAAAACTTTTGACTCAAGTCATACAGTTTAACCCCTTAATGACCGCCACAGCTGAACCCAGTGCAGCTGCGGCGGTGGGCACCGCAAACTTCGATGTCTGCAGCGACGTCAAAAGACGTTGTTGTAGATGAACGACCTGCACCAGCCGACGTCAAGACAGTGGCCGGTCATTAAGGGGTTAAGGGCAATGCTATCAAATACTAATAAAATGTATGGAAACTTTTGACTTTGCAGAAAGTAATTAAAATGCCTTAAAAAAATTCTCTCTCATTATTCTGGCATTTGGCAACTATAAATAATTTTGGTTCCTAATTGACCTAAAACGGGGAAGGTTTATTCTGATTTCATGTCAGATAGTGAGAAAAACATGCAGATGTGTCTTTCTATAGAGTGTATGTAAACTTCTGGTTTCAACCGTAGTTGAATATAGAGTAACTGCAGTATCCTCTCTCCTGTGAACAGGCAGGTGTTAATCATGTCATCCTGGCTGTCAGTTACATGTCAGACATGTTGGAGAAGGAGATGAAGGAGCAGGAGAAGCGGGTAAGACCCTGTCTTGTCTCAGTCATCATGTGCTGCTCTGTCCTCCATCTTACACTCGTGTTATTTCCTGGCAGCTGGGAATCCGTATCTCCATGTCACATGAAAAGGAGCCTCTGGGAACAGGTAAGTAGTGCAAGGTCTTTGGGGTGTATTGTAGGTGGCTGAGAACCGTAAATGCAGTCTACAGGGTCTCAGGGTTTGGGCTAATTGAACAGCGGTCAATGGATGGTGACCTATAGTCAGTTTTCAGGGTCCTGAAATCTGAGGTGACTTCACAGTATTGGGAGCTAATGAGCTGTAATCGTAGTTTGCTGGGTCCTAGATCGGTGGTGACTATGATTACAGCTCATTAGTCCCTAATACCGTAAAGTTACTGTAAATCCTGTGACCCTGCGAACCATGATTACAGCTCATCAGCCCCTAGTACTGTTGTTTGAAAGGTCCCAGGATCTGCAGTGAATTTACAGCTCATCAACTCCCCAATATTGTGAAGTACCTCAGATCCTGAAACCCTTCAAACTGTGATTATAGCTCATCAACCTGCTCCAATACTGTAAAGTAACTACGGATCTTGGGACCCTTTGGATTTATGATTACAGCTCATCAGCCTCTAATACTGTCATTTGCAGGGACCCAGGATCTACGGTGACTTGTCAATATTATAATCCTAGTTTGAAGGGTCCAGAATATGCTGGGAGTTGGTGAGTTGTAATCTTAGTTTGAAGGCTCCCAGGATCTGTGGTGACTTTACAGTATTGGGGGGTTGATGAGCTGTAATCATGGTTTGCAGAGTCCCAGGATCTGAGGTTATTCACAATATTGGGGGTCGATAAGATGTAACCATAGTTTGCAAGGTCCCAGGATCTGAGGTGAACTCACAGTATTGGGGTGGGGGGTGGTGAGCTGTAATCAAAGTTTGTTGGGGTCTCAAGATCTAGGGGGACTTCTCAATATTGGGGGATTGGTTACCTGTAACTGTGGCTTCATGCTCTTCTCTTCTGAACCTCAGCGGGTCCGTTGGCTCTGGCCAGGCAGCTGCTGACTGAGAACGCTGAGCCATTCTTCGTTCTGAACAGCGATGTTCTCTGCGACTTTCCCTTTGAAGACATGGTTGCATTCCACCAGCACCACGGCAAGGAGGGCACCATTGTGGTGAGTTGTGGCTTATAGTGTTGGCTCTTGGTAGAGTTGTGGTTGGGCTGTGGGTGTCCCCAGACACATTATAACGCTTGACCTCTTTCAAAAGAAATATAGGGTTGTGGGTAGCACATAGCTTGAAGTATATCTGCTCTCTTTACAGAGGATTAGCTAAAGTGACTTCCTTTACGGCTTTGGAGAACCACAGAGCTTCTTTTGTGGAATTGATGTTGCACCTCCCGGCAGTGGACTGTCCTCTGTGTAGATTGAGGGAAAGTGCTAAATATTAAGGGCCACATGGATGAAAATTGTCTAGGTCTAAAAATCTCTGTTGCCCATAGCAACCAATCAGAGCGCCCCTTTCCTTTTTTCAGAGCACTATTTGAAATTAAAGGGGCGCACTGGTTACTATGGGCAACACAGAGTTTTAGACCTATATAGTTTTCATACACGTGGCCCTAAAAGTTTGCAATATTTCACTTCAGTGACCTTTTAGAATTTTTTATTTTTTTTTGCTAGGTCTACACTCTCTGGTGTCATTAATCCTTTGCTCAGGACACGAAGGGTATGATTTTTAGATTTTCCCTGTCTGATTTTTTCCATTGGAAAATAATTTCCAGAATGTAGAAAAACATAAGAAACACCTAAGAAACAAAAAATGGTGTCCAACAAAGAGGCTTGATTCTGCACCTTAAGGTTGTAAGTCAGAGGGTCTGGTCCTGTTGTTCAACTTTATTTTATCCCCTCGTAATGGGGGAGTAAGTAGGTAGGAGAAAAATACACTCTGTTTCTTGAGTTTGGAAGATATCACCTGGTCTTGGGATGACCTAGAGCAGTAACAGATGTGGACTCTAGCCTATCTGAATGTTGTCTGTGGTGACAGAACCTTTTAGAGAAATCCTCCTAACAGGATATCCTTCTTATAAATTGGAGTTCAGTACCTTCCCATGTAAGTGAATAGAGGTTTTGATGTACTAAGATTCTAACTGAATGGGTATTAAATGGCCCCAGAAAATGCCCCTCTGGCAAAAATGATGTGCTCTAGCATCCTGCATATGGAGCTGGAGGATTCCAGGATAGTAGATATTTGAGGAATTGTTTGAGTTCATGGGATTTATGTATTAAAATGTCATGGTACTTCAGAATATATCATGTATTGGATGATTGTGGAAGGAGTCCTCTGTAAATGACTCTGGAGGAAACCTGCTTTGTCATTTAGAGGTTTTCAGAAGATGGTAGGAATTCTGTTGTCTCTGGTGGATAGTGTGTTGGTATTTCCTCAGGTTAAAATGCAATGAGGCAGGCCTTATCCCTCTACTGAATGGCTATCACAGGCCTCAGTGAGATCCAAACCCAAAAGCTTCATGTTCTAAAACAGCCACACCAGTCGTTATGCTAACTAAGCCCCCCCATCTTAAATTGTGTCTACTAAACCTAGTTGCCTGGGATACAAATGCATTCTGAACATCTGGGAATAGAGAATTCTAAAAATAATTATTCAACTAATGAAAAATTACAGATGCAGTTAGAAAAGTGGCCACAAGGTGTTCACAGTTCATCTGTAATATTGGAACCTGACGGGTAATGGGAGCCGAGCGCTCACTGCAGATTCTGAAATTAAAGCAGAATGAGGATAACCATGCACTGATTTAATACATGCCAAGTGAAAGAATGACTTGCAGCCTACTAGAGGCTATATGTAATGTAAGACTGTATAGAAATGTGTGTGTGTATATATATACACATACATGTGTAATATAACATACATAACACCACACACACACACATATATATTAATATAAATATATTATATTTATATATATATATATATATGTATATATATATATATATATATGTATATATATATACATATAGATAGATCTATATAGATATCTAAAAACACTGGGAGTGAGCATAAATGTGCATATTGGAGCAACATATGCACAGGTAAAATGGCTACCCAGCACAGGCTGGGTGTGGCACATTGTATATATTATATTAGTATTCTATTAATATTTATAGACATTTGAGTTTATACTTGCATGAATTTAGAGCTCACAAGATGCTAAGGGCTTGTCCCCACAACATAGGTTTTTAGCCGGATTTACAGACGGTATTTGGATTTGAAAGCCGTGTGTAAACAGACTGCCAACCTTTTACATTGACTTTAGTGGAAAATCTGTGCAGTGAGGATTTTCCGACGGACGGTTTTTCACACCGCCGGCAGTGCAAAAACTTAGAACATGTTCATTCTTCCGTCTGGTTTTTGGGCGGAACCTGAACAGGTGGGTGCAAAGAGGGAGGGCTTCAATCCACAAACCTCGAACAAAAGCCGCCCCCTGCCTGCCATAAAAAGACAAATTACCAGTCTGGAAATCCGACCGGTATTTGGCCTTCGCCGTTTAAATGCACCCTAGCAAACACATAGATGGCAGATTCTAGAAGAGACCTCCAAACAGGAGCACATAATTCTGTGCTCCAAGACTGTTTAAGAGGAAACAAACACCAAAAACGCTGAAGCAAACTATTTTGGCAGAAGTATTTGAGTCTACAAACACCTGTTAAAACGTATGCAATTATGGAAGGTAGATAGTCCTGTGAAAACCTACAAAAAGAAGTTATTCAGATGTGCATCCTTCTGTCCTACCACTGTTAGGATTAAAGAAAAAACACAATGGGGCACCTTATATAGTGTTTGGGTGTCAATTAAAATTTCCACTTGTCCTATCCACCTGCAGGGCAGAGAAATTTCCTACATGTTTTACTGCTGTAGGGGACATATATTTTATGCTTTGTTTTGCATTTAACTATATCATCTATGCTCTGTGTGCAGGTGACAAAGGTTGAGGAGCCCTCCAAGTACGGTGTTGTTGTGTATGATGCAGAAACCGGACGAATCCAGCGCTTTGTAGAGAAACCACAAGTGTTTGTGTCCAACAAGATTAACTCAGGATTGTACATTTTCAGCCCGTCACTGCTGGACCGTATTCAGGTGCTTCCCCAAAGATCAAAGTTGCATGTTGTGTCACATTTAATATACCACAGCAGCTGCCAGGGGACATGTTAGGGGAGAGGGCATGGGTTATTTAGGATAGTTATGCTAGCCGTCCCTGCTGTTTGTGACATGGTCTTAGAGGGCTGGCATTTCTTCTATTTGTGATGTGGTCTGAAGCCGCAGTGGACTTGCATTTTGGGCTATCTTGGGGCGCTGCTGCTGAGGATTTGTTATGAGTCTGTGGTTTCTCTCTTCAGTTGCGTCCAACCTCGATAGAGAAGGAGATCTTCCCGGTTATGGCTCAGGAGGGGCAGTTATTCGCCATGGAGCTGCAGGGTGAGGACTATTCTGGGTATTGAGGTCCCAGATTATAAATCCACCTGCCCCATTCATATATTTTGTCTCTCAGGCTTCTGGATGGATATTGGGCAGCCCAAGGACTTCCTAACTGGAATGTGCATGTACCTGCACTCTGTGAAGCAGAAGCACCCCGAGCGCCTGCATGCTGGACCTGGCTTTGCTGGGAATGTGCTGGTGGTAAGTGCATTGCAGAAGTGTGTACAAGCTGTGCTATCCATTCTGGGTGCGGTCAATGTTTTCTCATTGTGCTGGAGACTTTGGGGTGCACCACATTTTCTAGTCCAAGCTCCACTTTATCATATTCTACTTCTCCCAAGGGGCCGCAATAAATCCTAGAGGGCTATTCCCTCTAGGATTTATGGCACTTCTATTATAGATACTGAAAATGACTGAGGCCTTGGTTCCTCTTTACGGACTGGCAGAGATAGTGGGTGGGGGAAGGGGAGAGGTTTCCCCGGCTCAGTATTTTGGAAAGAGAGGCTTATTTTCATTGTAGTTTGAGGGTTACAGACATGGCTGTTTCACAACTATAACTAGAGAGAACACGCATAAATAGCCTTCTCTCCACCTCATCCCCTCTTTAGTCTCTAACCTATTAGACATTATTATGGTAGATCTTGTGGATTTGCCATGTTTGTATCAGAAATAAATACTTTTGAGGAAAAAAGCCAGAGATAATACAAAAACGGTTTTAACTGGATTGTTCATTTAGGTTGCTTAAAATGGCAAATACAGCCCTATAATGCCAGCCATATAGTGGGCATCATAACAGTGCCCATCATAACTGCATCATGAGCTGAATGCAGCTGCCAAAAGATGATTATTACTTTAAGTGCGAGGACAGAGACCAAGCTTGTTCGTGTCTTGATGACTGGAAGCCACACAGATGGACACTGGGGGCCGTACGTTGTCCACCCCTCCTATAATGTCTGTGTAGAGCCACTACAGCACTTTTAGGGTTCTTCTTCTACCGGGAGCTCTCAGTCCATTTCTCTCAGCTTTGTAGGGTCCCTCTGCCGAAATTGGAGACGAGTGCTACAGTGGCCCTAATGTAATTATTGGTCCTGGAGTGACTGTGGAGGATGGAGTGCGGATAAAGCGATGCACAGTCATGAAGGGCTCCAGGATCTGCTCCCATTCCTGGCTTGAGTCTTCTATAGTCGGCTGGAGTTCAACTGTTGGACAGTGGGTAAGGAGCAATATTGAGTTTATAGAAGGTGAAGGTTGTGGTTAATCCTAATCGTGTGCAAGATCACAGTACAGATCATCTGGTCATACTGACAGGAAAGATTCAGGACTTCAGGACAAACAGATCGCCAACAGGAAAGACTCAGTGCATTGTTAGTCCTTGGGTGTGGAGTGTTTCCTGTTGGTGCGCCGTTAGTCCTGGGGTCGGTAATCTTTCCAGTTGGGTCACTGTTAGTCTAAGCCTGGATTCACAATTTTTTCAATGCACATTTTATGCACCAAAATACATTTTTTAAAACACAAAATATGGCCCACGTATGTTTATGGACACTAAGGGTATGTGCACACGGCGTTTTTGGAGCCGTGTTGGATCCGAAAGTCTCATCCAAAAACGCAGCGTCTTTCGGGTCTAAAACAGATCCAATACGTAGCCAACAGCGCAGCTGTGTGTTGGATGCAGCAGGAACGCACCCTATCATTTTAAATAGGTCTCCTGCTACATCTTTTGGACCCGGATCTGAAAGACGCAGTGAGACACTTATTGGCCATCACTCATGTGAATGCCGAACCTCATCTCGTCTAAAAAAATAAGTAAAATCACAATGATATATATTAGCTGCGTGTTCTTTTGGCTACCGCATATGTTACATGGCGTCAGACTCCTTGTGAACATACCCCAATTCAAAATATGCATCACAAATTTAAAAAAAAAAAAAAAAAAGCCTATATTTACATATATTTTTTATTCCGGTTATTTACATGTTTCCCCTATTCAGTGTGCAAAATGATAGAAGCAAAGACTCAAGTTAGTGGTTTACACATCAAAATGCATGTAAAAAACAAATTCATTCTCCCATTGTTTTCTTTGGGAATGTGGACCATTCAGACACATGCCGTTTTGTTTTTTTTACACAGCATGTAATATGAGTGCATGTCAGCTCTTGGTGCATAAACACCTAATGCAGGTAATCAGGATCAGAAAAAATGCACCAATTTCAAGTGTATCGTGTTAAATACTTTGGTGCATCAAACAAAATAAAGTGGGCTGTATTATAAAAAATCCACAACTATACTGGTCAAAATTGCAGGGAAATAAATTATGCATTTTCCCTTTACAGTGTCCTTTTTATGCTGTGTACACTTAGCCTTAATCATTGAACCAGGATTCTTCCTTTCTGCTGTATTGTCAGCTTAGGTTTAGTTGCATTTGTGAATAGTCTGCATTGTCTCATGTCCAACACCACTTTTAAGACACTGAATTAGGCAATTCTAGGGTCTTGGTAGGGAGGGAGTACAATTAAAGGTAATGGCCATTTATGGTGATAGGCTCTATTGTGAGAATTCAGGGTACAGGCTTCATCTGAGTGGCTGTATCTGGACCAGAGCTGTGTAGGTGTGTGCAGAACAGTGAATAGACCTAGTATTTACAGGATAAGTGTCTGGACCATAGCACATCTCTTTACAAAGGTGGCTGAAAAATTAGTGTTATACCTACCTCTAGTAAAACTGTTCTTCCACTACATGAAGCCTTGATCTAGAGAATTCAACTGAATATGTATTATGTACATATTGAGGTCATTGGTTAGGGTAGTTTTGCTAACAAGGTGGTGGGCTTGTTCTAATGTACTAAAGGGGTTTTTATCATTACACGCTCTAAGACTTGAGCTGTTTTTATCTGTTACAGCTTCAAATCCAGGGGGGAGTGTCTCTCCCAGTAGGTGTGTCTCTTCTCCCAGTGGGCATGTCTTCTCTCGCTGAAGACTGGTGACATCATCATTGTGTGTGAGCAGTGGAAGGGAGATTATGTCACAGCTCTGCAGTCTCCTGCAATGTTCTCATTTCTGCAGAGCTGTCACCTCCATCCCAGGCTGCACAAGCTCTTTGTAACCAGAACACCTGCATTGCTGTAAGCAGTTATACATAAATCCTGAACTGAGGAAACAAATGTGAGACACGTTACCCCCCCACCCCACCCCATGTTAGCAGGCAGGCGGTAGAGCAGACTGTATAAGGCTGTGTTATATGAGGGGAGAGTGAATCTAGCAGCTTGAGACTCCGTAATTGCCCAGATCCTTTACATAGAGTTATCACTGGGCGAAGTGGCATAGAGAGGAGCTGAGACAGCCTCTATTAGACAGACACAGTCATTATAAGCAGTTCGTTTCACTTTCATTTTCGACAGGTCAGAGGGGAGTAAGCACACAGTGCAGGCAGCCAATCACAGCACAGGGGGCATGTCTGAACAGGCTGAATGACATATCAGTCAGCCAATCACAGAAAAGGGGATGTGGCCCGACCACCTGCTGCAGAAATAGCTATGGATGCATAGATAATCTCATATCTGTTATATTAAGTGATTTAGGTAATGCACACTAACTGCAAAACTGCTTATTTTTACTGTTCCCATCATTAGAGATATGATCTTTGTAGCGAGAAAACCCCTTTAAGGCTGCTTCTTCACGGCACTTTTTTGTTGCAGGTACGGATGGAGAATGTGACTGTGCTTGGTGAAGACGTCATAGTAAACGACGAGCTGTACCTCAATGGAGCCAACGTATTACCCCACAAATGCATTTCTGAGTCGGTACCAGAGCCCCGGATAATTATGTAGAGGGCACCGCAGCATCCTCTGTGCTGGGGCAATGGACTGAGATTGTTCTGGTGCAGTATTAATGTCCTGTGGAAAGAGACGTTCCCAGCAATGCCAAACCATGCACGCTCCCGTGGTGAGGAGCACTGCTGTCTTACTGTTCTTGTGCCTTCTCCACAGGCTTGGTTTTGAAGATTGGGCATGTCCACACTGCCATAGTAAATGGGGCAATACCCCCTGTAAAGCTGAGAGAGGGAAATAGGTGACCGCAGTAACTTATATAATTAGTTGGGAGTGGCATCTGTTACCTTGCCATTGTGAGGGTTAATCACACTACTGAAGCCCTTGTGGGGGATCAGCCCCACACTGTGTTAATGACACCTGGTGTGTTTGCCATTGGGAACTTTCATAAAAAGTGATTTTTTTTTTTTTTTCCATACGGCTTCTGCTCTGTTTTATTGCACCTATACACACACACATAATCTAGAAAGTTAAGTTAAAGCTCCACCATCTGTGACCTGTTACCATTTCTGAAAGACGGCTGGTTTATCCATTAATGAGAAGTGGTTGCCCTCCTCCTTACCGAATATATTGTTTAAAGGGGTTGTACAGTATCAGAAAAACATGGTTGCAGTAAGTGTTGCGCTTTGGATTCAGGCTCGGCTGGTTTGGCAATGGTATAAAATGGTGGGGGGGGAGGAGTGTATAATTTGATTGATTGCATACACTTTTTCCTGGCTAAAGGTTGGGGAGTAGTCACACGATTTTCCCATCATTGCTGGCAAACTTTGTCCCTGCTCAAACCTGAAGCAGAATACGAGTTGCTTTCCGTTTATTATAAAAAAAAAAAAAATAATCAATCGCACTACTGCACCTTTCCACAGGTGGTTGTCATATTACAGCTTCACCATATTCACATTAATGAAATTTTTTTTTTTTTTTTTAAATAAACCTGTTCTTCTAATACCAGACATGTGGAAAGTGTCTTTGCCACTTATAAACGTGTCACAGCATAGGAAACTGCCCATATGTTTAAAAAAAACAGTGTCTTTGCCACTTTGAAAAGGGCACAAAAAACAACACAAACGGCGACTTTTTTTTGTACGAATTGGCATAAACACCCCCCCCTGAAAAGTGGTGCAGACAAAAGTGACGGTCTTGTTTTGCTGCAAATGCTTTAGCAATAGGTTGGATATGGCACACACCGTTATTTCTGTTGTAACCTATGACAGAAAACTGGCACAGCAACTTTCATACAACAGAGCCAGTGACTATTCATGCATGTCAAGGAAAGGTTAATGGTGGCTCAACTTTCCAGCCATCAGCTAAACTTCAAGAGTGTTGTAGAAAACCCACTATCCACACAGCAATCGGATGGGAGTTGGATACAGTGTGCTGTATGGCATCTAGTGGCACCTGCTGCTTATTAATGGAAATTGTGAACAAGACCGGGGCCGAGAGACAGGAAGGAAGTTTTCCTAACCTGAAAGGGCCGAGAGCCTCATCTATCTCTCATAATTGATGGAAATCATTTCTACCCTCTTGGACAGCTTAATCCTAGATACCCCACCTCAATATAACCAATCATATACAAGTTACTAGAGTGACTGCCGTAGCCGCCATGGTGGGAGGATAAATAATTTAATCCTTAGTTATGTGACCTCTCACAGGACACAATTAGAAATCATAAAAATGCATCTTTTCTGTAAACTGCGCAAATCTCCCAGCAGCCTGCAGTGCGGAGTAGGCACTGGGTGTTTCCTTCATAGCAGTATTGGATGGGTTAATATACACAGCACACTCTGCTCCCAGTTCTCATGTCACCGCCACAAAGCAGGAAAACGGCACATGTAACACGTAAAGAATAAAGCTGTAAACTTCTTCCCCGATCTGTGGGGCTGCGCAGTGCTAGGTGGCTGGGGGCTTCTCATAGTCCTCTACTCCTGTGATGGTGGCTTTACAGAAGAAACAGTCCTTGTTGTTCATGAGATGCTGATTGATGCATGCTCTGCAAAGGGTTAAACCAGCAACACAATTAACACTGGGCTAATGGGAAAGACAGAAGGCATGGCTGTGGCACAGGGGGAGAAGTTATACTCACTTGCAGGATTTGTGGGAGCAAGGTCTGAATATAGCAGAAATGGGGTGAGCATAGCAAATAGGGCACAGGTCTTCCTCACTGGTCGGCTGCAACATACAAAGAAAGCAGAATTAGTAATACAAATGGGGGGGGCATGTTTTGTGGGGTTCACTTTTACGGTCCCAAGCTCTGAACAGTCAGGACAGAGGCTGGTAGGTGATGCAGATGGACATTAATAATGCAGCAGTCACTTCCCATGCGAGGATCACATTCTGTACAGAAAACTATTTTTATGCCGATCTGCAGTAAACTGATCGCTTCATCAGCAAGAAAGGTCAGTGCGTCTCCAAGACATATCCGGCCCAGACACGTTACATAAGAAGGGCGAGTCAGCCGGCCCAGCAGGACACGGAACCTGGGAAGGCAATGTTCACACGGCTTAATTGCAGGACGTATGTCGCCCCGCAATTACGCCGTGTGGACGGGGGAGGAGGGCCAGGCGGCTCGCCGGCTCATAGACTATCATTACTAGCGAAGCGTATACGCCGCTAGTAATTGACATGTCACTTATCTCCCCCCGCGGCGTATTCGCTGAGTGGGGAGAGGAGGCGTAATCTATAGTTCTCTATGAGAACTGTGGATTACCGTAATGACTGGGACGTATTCCAGCCATAATTCGCGCAGTATGGGCTGAAATCCGTCCCAAAATAAGCCGTGTGAACATAGCCTTAGGGCTTGTAAACGTTTGCACTCACCTGAGTGGCTGCTGCGGCCTGTTTTGACTCCTCATTCAGGTGGCTCAGCATCTTATCAACTTTGCCAAGTTCTTCAGCATTAATGTAATCAGTGTCTGCAGAAAACATAAATCAGTCATTGAAGATCCCAGGAGAAAGCAAATAACAATGGCCATATGACATCAGGGAAGCACAATGTACCTCAAGCCTCAGGGATGTCACTAGAACAGTATTTCATCTGATTTGTATTGTTCCTGCTCTCCAGCATCTGGACACTCGGGGGTTACAGACGCTGGAGAGATCAAGAGCTGGACCCTGAGCTGCGCATTTGCTCCAGGGAATTGCTCTCCCTTGGGTCATTTCTGGTCCAGAAATAGATGATTCTATAAATACTCTGCACATTAATAAAATATCCCTCAATCTCAGCACTCCCTGGAGAAGGTATGATGTGTAAACCCAGTCCTGAGGCACCAGGAGTGGGGGCGGTGGAGGTGAGGGATGTGCATCCCAAAAAGGGAACTAAGATAACTGAAGAACCCCATAAATCACAACAGAACTGCCTAAGCTATGTAATACACCACTCAAAATGTCCCTTCTATCCTGCATCATAACTATTATGCACCATAACGTCTCATACAAACCCCAACAGGGCTGGGATGATGGGTAGGCAACCGTTTAAGGCACCACTTCAAGTTTGTCAGCAAGATGGTATGTAGTGGGCTCATGAGATGAGCCCACTCCATACCCCTCAGGTGTTGGCTAGAAAGTACAACCAACACCTGCTCTTGTCAGATAACTCACATTACAGCCATTTAACTACTTAGAAGTCACGGTGAACATGACCATAGCATCTAGGCAGCTTTGTTGGAAGGGGGCATGTATTTCCACCTCCTGGTTTGTTACCCTGTGACAAAAATTGCTGGCTGACAACTGGAAGTCATGGCAGCAGGGAGCCTAATGAAGGTCCCGAGGCCTGCCATCTTACTGCCCCTATTATATCCAGAAGCAGGGTGAAAAAAGAGAACTATAATTGCACAGCATTCTGCAATACATTATTAAAGTTACAGAAAGTTACAAGTGATTGTACCTCATAGTGGTCAAGCACCTAAGGAAACTAAAACTACAAGTAAAGTTTAATACAATATATATATACACACACATACATACACACATACATACATACACTCAAAATTGTTTTCCTTTTGGCGTTATACCTCCTAAAACATTGCAATAAAAAGTCACAAAACATTGCAATTGTCCAAAAACAGTATGAATGAAAACCACACTTCATGCTGCAAAAAAAATACAGGTCCATTGATGGAAAAATGAAAATAATAGTAGTCTCAGAAAATGTTGCTGCAAAGCAAATTAGTAAGAGAAAAAAAAAACACTGGACTTGTAGCGTAATGACATGTCGCTAATACTGCACAGTAAAAACGCCACATTCACCCACTCCACCTAGCTGGCAGGGCAAAACGATTGAATATTCCATGGGACTACTGACCCCTCTGTCCTCTTTACCATACTGTGGACCCCAACTTCCTATAAACCCAACCAGCACGGATCTTGACCATTCTACAGTTTTTTACTAAGCCTTCCCTAAATTACCCCTATGTAAAATATATAGTATTGAAGCCCAGCTTCTCATATACCCCCGAACATCATGACCTCTATATACGTACATCACACTGTGCCCCCAGCTGCTCTTTTGTATGGGTTATGTGCACATGTTGAATATGAATAATCGGGGGCACACCTCTGGTTCATACGAGTACTTACAAGCCTGCAGGGAGAAATGCTTCTTTTCAGCCGGAGGGGGCGTGCTCCCCAAGGTGTTCAACTCAATCTGCCCCAGCAGGTACTGGATAGAGCGTAGCTGGAAACAAGGGTCGGCAAGCAAGACGCTGGTGGCTCGCTGGATCCTGGAAATATGAGAGAGCAGATGAGAATAAGGAGGATGGGAGTTGTAGCACTTATGGGAAAGAGTAAAAATGACTTGCTAGACTACATCTCCCAGCAGCCCCGTGAGGAGGGAATGCTGGGATTACAGAAATTGAGTGAGCAGCGAGGAGCTGGCACTGACAGGCAGAGATCGGATCACATTTCCTGCTCTGGGTCTCTCTCCTGCAGCAGAAGTAAATAAAATGACGCCCTGGGGATGCACAGCTCAGATCTCCTGTCCATTATCTGCTCACAAAGTGAAGCCGAGAGTGAGAGGCGAATACTCACATTACAGCGCAGTGCACCGCCGCAGCCATAACCCTTTACTTACTGCAGCCTTAACCCATCCTATGCTGCTGCAGTCTTAACCATTTACAAGCAGCTCCCAGCAGATATTTCTTCTGCAGCCTTAACCCGAATAACGTTGATGCATAATGCTGGACCACTGAGCAGCCATAGAAGAAAATTACAAAAAAGTTGCGCTCATTAGCGATTATTACATTTCTAATTGCAGCAGGAAAGTTTCATCACAGGAGCAATTACAGAATTGCCTACTGACTGGGATGTGGGACAAGAAGTCACTGTGCAGCGCTGGGGTAGGCTTGCATTAATATCCGCACCTAGTGTTCTCTAGTTCCTGGCACAGTACCCAGCCTTTGCCTTTATTCCCACGGTGCCCCCTAGTATGGGAGCGAGGTCAGAAGAAAGTAGCCATTGAGAATATTGTTCAAGGAACACCCCCCAACACCAGGGAGGCAGGCAGGGAGGGGGCAGAGACATAAGTGCTGTCAGCGGCAGCAGCATCGATTCAACTCTCCACAAAGTCTTTCTGCTCCGACAGCGTCGTAGGCACAGTCTCTCCTAATCTCCGCCACTTGCCTCCAGATATTGATCACATTCTGTTCTTCAGAGATTGTCCAAGAAGATCATTATCTACAAGGGAACCGGGAGAACCTCAGGAAGCAGCTGCCGCCTCTGTGCGCTCCTCATCTGAATGCATCTTCTTCTGGCAGGGTCCTGGCAGTCTCCCCATCTATGACATGACCATTTGCCATTGCCACTGGCAATCAACTAATCGGAGATCATGATAAGTGGCCACTGCCCGGGGACATGGCCAGAGATCCTGGTTCCTCTGCTGCTGCTCGGATGGTCGTTTGTTTCTGGATGTCCCTCAAATTGCATCTGTGCCTCTGACCTTTTAAGCTGCACCAGGGCGGCTCTGACCGAGGTTCCTGAGCATCTGCTTCCTACATCCATCACCTTGGACTTGAGTCACAACAGCCTCAGCCTCCTATATAGTAACTGGCTGTCTGGAGTCCCTCATCTCCAAGTCTTACGCCTCAACCACAATGAGTTTAGATTGCTGTCGACCGGAGCTTTCCATAACGCCACCAAACTGAGGCACCTGGATCTATCCTCCAACAAGCTGCAGAGCATCCAAGCAGGACACTTCCAGCAGCTCCTCAACCTGGAAGAGCTTCTGCTCTACAACAACTACATTACCCATGTGCAGGAGACTGCCTTCACCAGACTGAGCAATCTAAAAAAAATCTACCTGAGCTGGAACAACCTAACCACCTTCTCCTTCAGCTCCATGCATAACCTGACCCACCCCAATCTCCGCACCTTAGATCTCTCCTCCAACAAATTCACAGAACTGCCAGTTGACGAAATGTCCTTTCTACCTGCATTTATAAAGAATGGCCTTTACCTGCACAACAACCCTCTCACTTGTAGCTGTACCCTCTATACTCTTCTCACCCAGTGGAAGCAGCGGGGCTTCTCATCCATCCTTGAGTTCTCCCAGGAGCACACTTGCCTTTACATGGGTAAGCCTAGAGCTGTTGTTCGCATCCTGGAGTCCCAGAACGGACTTGATAATTGCTCCTTTGGACTTCGGCAGGAACTTCTGGACACTGGACTAAAGGTTCTGGTGGGCAGGAGGCTCATGGTGACTTGTAATACCAGCCTGCCTCAGGAGAATACCACCTACCTCTGGATCTCACCAGCCTATGACTTCATCTTCCCACCTGGAACCAGTAACCAAAGTTTTAGGATTTATCCAAATGGCAGCTTAGAGATCCACAAGGCGCAGCCCTGGAATTCCGGGGTCTATCTGTGTATCGCAGTCAACAGGCGGCTCAGCTACAATGCAACACATGAGGTCAATGTGACCGTCCACTATCCTAAGCATGAGGTGGAGTCCTTTAACACTGGCCTCACCACCCTGCTTGGCTGTGTGGTCAGCCTAGTCCTGGTCTTTATTTACCTTTACATGACTCCATGTCGATGTTTTCGTTGCTGCTCAAAGCCACCACAGACCCCCAGCCCTCCACAGGAAAGTAGTGCTCAATCTTCCATACTTTGTGGAACTCCACCAGTCTATGATGGGCCCATCAGCCGCAAGGTGGGATCCAGCCGCCATGTAGTTTTCTTGGAGCCAATAAAGGAAGGAAAATCTAAAAAGAACCCAACGTTCCTGCAGCTACGGTCAGACTCGGACTCCGCTAGCTCCGTGTTCTCAGACTGTCCAATTGTACAGACATAGATGCATGGACTGTCCATCAAAAGGGCATGTTGCTGGATGGACTGCTGAGGTCTGCTGCATGGCAGGAGTGCAGGCCTCTCTAGATTTTCTGCATTTTGTACCAGGTATTGCTACAGAAATATTCTCATATCCCAAATCTTACCCCCCTTCTGTAATGTAACGTCTTGGTGCACACAGCAATGTCTTGCATGAGTGTATGGACGATGCAAGGTGCCAAGCCTGTGGGAGAGCTCATCATTGATCCCACAAAACCTAGCATCAGGCTGTGGATGACGCTCATGGTCGGGGGGTGTATGCGGTCACGGGGACCTAGAGACTGCACTAGTGATCCTGGGTATTTTGACTCTTAATAAAAGGTTTCTCAGTCTTTCAGCAAAGACGTCTGCATAGTCATGTGTGCACCTCACTGCCATCACTTCTCTGGAGACTGACGATTGCTCTCCTCTCCGTATTACGTGTAGTATGTGGTAAATGTTGAGGGCTCAACGCAGAACCCCCTCCATTATAATCCTGACCCTTCTTGCTCATCAGCCTTCTACACACTGTGAATGGAGTGGGTGCCATGTGGTTAGAGCTGCCCACTGCAGCTTACATATATGCATATAAGAGATACACTAGGGCAGATCTGCTAAAACGAGGAGGAAAAAGTTAGCGTTACCTGTAGGAAGTAGTGAGAACTGGAAAATAAAAGCAGCAACCTGAGTTGTTGCTATGGACAACTACTCCACAATATACTTTACATATCTCAGTCCGCTGTGCCGCCAGCAGTAGGTTCTGTGCACCCACTGGTGTGATATGTACCCACATCAACCCTGTCCATACGTTGTCAGTCATCTCTGCTTGCTGTTACATGGGCAGTGGTTATCCTGTTGGGGTTTGGCTTGCAGCCCTCTGCTTATCTATGTCAGCAATATTCCTCCTCACACCTCAGTCACAGCTTAAGCTCTGAGTGCTTAAGTGTTTTCCTACATTAACGCTGAATCCTGGGGGAAGGTGATGGCAGCCTCACCCTGCATCAAGTAGACAAACAAACTCCCAGCATGTTCTAAAGGCCAACAAATATAAAGGCTATTATAGGGGAGAGCAAACTGATATTTTTTTTCATGGGCTTCACATTTAGGGTATTTGCAAACGGTGTGTTGAATACGTTTTTTATAATGCATAAAACGTATCCAAGTACGGCTTTTAAATGCGTAAAACGGATCATGAAGTGACATGTCACTTCTTTTGACGGATCCGTAAAACGAAATACAATAACGTATGTAAAAATACTTATCGCCTGAACAACGATACGTGTTTCACAATGAAATCAATGAAAACTGGGTAAAGACGGAAAGGCAGTCCCTGACTTACACTGTACTGTGACTTACATCTGTCCCATAGTTACAAACGAAGACTTATGGGGCATGCTGGTACTTGTAGTTCCATGTCAGATAGTAGCTGTGGAACGACAAGTTCCAGCATGCCACAGCAGCACATGAGGCGAAAATGAGGTGAAATCTTTTTAACGGGCACAGGCAGCAAAACAAATCCAAAACTAAAAAAAAACAAAACCTTTTGTGTTGGAGTTACATTTAATATATCTGTTCCGACTTGCATACAAATTCAACTTAAGAACAAACATATAGACCCTATACCGTTCATAACCTGGGGACTGCCTATATTTCACAAACGCCATGTGAACATACCCATACTTTAAAGGGGTTTTACCACAATCTCATCTCATACCTCCTGCATCCAGCTCTTCAGCTCTGTGTGCCAAGAAGGGGGAGTGTGAGATGTTTGAATTACATATCATGTGACCCAGCAGGATGACATCACCAGGCCTTTCCTCCCTCTAGTCAAAGAAAGGTCTGTTTTTGTGTAGAACTGTAAGTAGTTGAGAGGTAAAAAACTTTTGCCTCCAGGCACAAGGGTCCTCGGTTTAAATCCCTGCAGGAACCAAACCTGTGGATTTTTTTTCTCTTTATCAATGCACAGACCTGATTGAGGTTTCTTTTTTTAATTTATTTGCTCTGTTTATCTAATTACTAAGGAGTGCAGAGGACAGGAGGAGAATGACAGCACCTGGAGTTTGAACACTCAGTAGCTGCCTGAGAGGAGAGGTGATGTCTGAGCATGTGCGACCAGGACTGAGAAGCTCTCAGCCCTGGTCGTATCCCCTGGAGACGAGCTGTAAACAATGGATCACTAAAGGAGCAGCTAAAACAAAAACGGTGCAGAATTTTTAATAATGATGAATGGTGAAAATGTTTATTATTCAATTTATAAACTTCCCACGTCAATTTTACTTTGTGGCAAAACCCCTTTAACATCCACTTTCTGATTGCTGGCAAGCAGTCATCATACACCTCATCTTCTTACCTCAGGTAGCAGTACCACAGACTTAGGCTACATGTAATATAGGTAAAGACTATTGTGGAACACTCAGGCATAGGCCAGGAAGTTCTTTAACTGGAACGCAGGTGTAAAAGCTCTCCCTATTATATGGGCCACATATATGAACCTGTTTAGGTCTAAAGCTCACTTTTTTGCCCATAGTAACCTATGAACAAAAGAGTGAGTTTTAGACCTAAACAGATTCATACATGTGGCCCTATGTGTCAGGTGTTAGAAGGGTGAAGGGATACAGCCAGTTCATGTTCCATTCACTGCAGGACTCCACAACCAGCACAGGTTCAGACCTGCAGATATTTCTCAGTTAAAATCCTGACAGTTGCTTCTCCACATTTACTGTCAGCTTAACGGACCAGAAAGCTTTAAATAATATGACAGAAAACCTAAACTTTAGTCTAGAGCTGCACCAAGAATTATTTGTCATTGTGCAGTTTTATGACCAGATACATTTTGCTAAAAATCCACAAGAAATCATTGTCATATTCATAAATAGAGTAGGACTCACCCTTGGGGTTCACCTTCGACCAGCAGACGTACGAGAATTCCAGTCACAGCCACCAAAATTGGGTAATGGTCGACACTCTCCAGACCTGGTGAAAGTGGGAGGATGCTGCATTAGTGGGGTGCAGCGGGGGGGGTTAACGTGGAGCCTAGAGCAAGGTTCTTCACTGACCTGGAAGCCGGAGAGTGACCACTCTGTCAAACAGGTTCCTCTCAGCCGTCACTCGATTTAAGACTTGATTAAGAAGCTGAACAAAGAAGTGGACACAATAAAATCCCAAACATAGAGCCTCAGTTCCCTAGACCAGAGTGTTAGCAGAAAGGCTAAGGGTATGTTCACACGATGTATCGTGGCGCATACAGTACGCGCCGCAATACATCATCTCTTTGGGAGTTCGCGGTAATACACGCGTACTCCCGCTGCGCGGGGGGGCCGCCAGCCCCATTGACATTCATTACTTGCAGCATGTATTCACTGCGAATAATGGACATGTCACTTATGAGAACTATGGATTACTGTAATTTCCGCGCGCATCTCACCCATATAAGAGCGCAAATATGCGGCGAAATGCGCGCGGAAATTACACCATGTGAACATACCCTAAAGGATAGGTGTAAATCAAGTTTTCTTTTTGTATCATGAACAGTTGTGCTACTTTCCAGTGGACATTAGGGGTGACATGTATGAACGGAGCTATGCCAGAAGTCTGGCGTCTTTTCAGCCCGAAATCTAGCGCAGCCCCGTTTGTTATATTTTTACATCGCCCATACGCCAGTATCAGGCGCATTACAAAGCGCCCGTGGCACTTTGTAACGCGTCTGATTTCAGGGGCGTGCAGGAGGTGGGGCGCACTAAACCCAAACAAAGCTATAGATTTATAGCTTCAGTACGACAATTCTAGGCACATTACTGCTAGAACAGGTAAACCACTTTCAAAGTGGTTTACCTGAGCCAGAATTGACATTATATGCGCTAGAATGTGCCTGATTTATGACCCACTGTAGAGCAGGCTCATAAATCAGGCGCATTCTATACTATTATTATGTGCATAAAAATTGCCGTTTAAACACCAAAAATCATACATGTCGCCCTAGGTTTCAGTTTTTCACATTTTAAAAAGTTCTGCCTGCTGTCGGTGAATGACAACAAATATTATTCATAATCAGAGCCTGTTCTCCATACAGCTGAGCGTTTGTTACTGTGCATCTCAGTACAGGTGAAAGCCATCAGCCAGGACATGAAAGTCTTCAGCCTCTGGATCTAGAAAAGAATGTTCCTATTCATCGACAGGGAGTAAAGGCCAGCTAGGGCCAATAGGCTAACAATGTATTGCTTCCTGTGTATGGAGGAATGACATTTCCAAATTGTTCACTCTTTCTAGAAGAATCCATTAAAATGTATAATATTGTACCTGAGCTAAGCGCCGGAGTAGGAGCTCAGAAGATGATCGGCTCCAGTCAAGGAAAATATCAGGAACCAGTGTGACCGTCATTTCCAGGACTCGCAGGAGGCTGACTGACAAGTCAAAGCAGGTGGCACAAACTTTTAACTGGCGGCTGTCAACAAAGTTCCTTTCCAGACGCTCCGCAGCCTGCTGGATCTGTGGAGAGAACAGAGCTCAGACAACCCCCAGAAGAACCAGGAAAACAGTGCAGCAATATCTTCAGACATTACCTACCCAATCACTCCCCATCCTTACCTCCTGAATCATCCCAATAAACTCAGAGAAGGCCCAGTTCAACTGGTTCAGGACGCTGTTTAGGAAGCTAGATGCCAGTTCTGGGTCTCCACGCAGTAACTCCGCCATGTGGCACTGCAGCAGTGTGGACGGACAAGGCTCTGCAAAACCAGGTAGAGAGCAGAGTTCAACACATCATAAAAGACATGCCAGGCACACCAGACAAAAAACACGCAGTACCGCACACAGCCCTTGTTATTTTCACACATACTCTGCAGACTGGGCAGGTTTGCATCCTCTGGTTTGGTTTTCAACAGGTGCGGGAGCCTCGTGTATCTGTAACCAAAGCCGCAGCCCTGGAGAGGAGACAAGGGGAGAATGAGTGAAAAATGATCCGACACCCCCAAAACATTAGAACATGCATCCCCCACTCACAACAAACAAGCCTCTACCCCCATTACCTCCCCACCTCTATTATCTCGTCTTCTTGCCCCTCATCCCCCAACTCACTCTCCAAAGTCGCACAAGGATCCAGTTTGTCTGAGCCCATGGCCGCTGCTCATATGGCGCTAAGAGATTCTTCATCATGCTGATCTGCCTGGAGAGATTGTGCTAGTCACTGACAAGTATACACCAGGGGAAATCAAGAGAAAAAGAGGGGGACAGGTCTCAACTGAAGACTCCTGAAGGAGGAGTGCAACAACCTAGACTCAAAGGGGTTCAATCCAATTTACCAGAGACACCGTCCTCACTGCTCCTCAGAGATCCGCTCCACAGCCCGCAGAGAGTGTGGGTAACACACATAGCTCGCCAGCGCCTGCATCAGGGAATCCTTAATGTCTAAAGTAAGTCAAAGAGAAAACCAAAGAACCAGAGCTGAAACCAGGCAGGAGAGGAGACATGCAATCAGCCAGTATGCACAGTTATTCACCTGTCCCTACAATGCGTGGATCAGCAAAGTGTTTGGCTAAAATAGCTGCCAGGCGCGTCAAGGTCTCCTCATAACCTATAAAGAAATTTGAGAATTGGTAAAAAAAAAAACATAACATTAAGTGACATTAAGTGGCAGAAGACTATTCTTACATATAGAATGTGCATGCATAGCATCATGTATTATATTCCAGAGCTGCACTCCCTATTCTGCTGGTGGAGTCACTGTTTACAAACATTACTTATCCTGTACTGATCCTGAGTAACATCCTGTATTATACTCCAGAGCTGCACTCCCTATTCTGCTGGAGTCACGGTGTACATACATTACATTACTTACCCTGTACTGATCCTGAGTTACATCCTGTATTATACTCCAGAGCTGCACTCCCTATTCTGCTGGAGTCACTGTGTACATACATTACTTACCCTGTACAGATCCTGAGTTACATCCTGTAATATACTCCAGAGTTGCACTCACTATTCTGCTATTGGAGTTGCTGTGTACGTACATTATTTATCTTGTACTGAAGCAGAGTTACATCCTGTATTATATTCTAGACCAGCACTCACTATCCTGCTATTGGAATCAATGTGTACATACTGTACATTACTTACCAGGAAGCTCCTCCATGCTGCTGACGGGACTGAAGTAATTCTTCAATGAGTTATAACTGTTCATGGCCACATTCAGGTAGAATTCTGGCATAAAGGCAAACAGTGATCCAGTGCGGTCGGCGTGCTCTATGGTGCGCAGACAGACCTGCAGCAACCAGTAAATGTCCTGCATTTTCTCCTGTGGACAGAGGACACAGGGACATTTATCATTCATGTTTCACCTCCGAATTGCAGTTTAATTTGGAGGCGGCGTGAGAAAAAACCCAGCGGGCACTTTATTAGAGACCTTCCCTTTCACAACTGGAGCTCCCCTATATAGAAATAACTGACCACAGAGTGAAGCATAAAATCAAGTGAATACGTCTTCTGTGGACCAGATGCAGTGCGGATGTAGAGTAGAGTTGGGGGACGGGTGGAGGGGTTAAAACCAACTCATTGGAGTGACTTCACACAATGCAGGGTAATCAGTGTTTAAATAGCCAGTGCCAGTATGTGTCTGAATACTCAACTCATCATTGCTTAACACAGATTAGCTAAGGTAACAGATGTTTCTGAATGAAATAGTAAGGCAAGTCTCCAGAGGGCATAAGAGTACAAAATCAGATCATTGAGCTCTAGAAAAACATTGCCTAGTCATATGACTCCAGATGTCCGTTACACCAAGAGGGTCTGAATTTCATGCAAAGAGCACAAATCTTTCCTTTCAGGTGTCCACAGCTCAGGCAAGTGAAGAGGGGCTTAGTGGTGTATGGAATTTCTTTGGCACACCCTTGTTCCTCTGATACCTGTGGATGGATATTTAGACAGAAGGGCCTATCCAGGCCCTGTCTATGACTAATTTAAACCTTTCATGGCAGCCGTTTAAACTGTGACAGAACAATACTTTCAGTTATTAATGCCTATCTGGCTTTCATAGTCTTAAGATCATGTAGGGCATAACTCTGGGATGAGGTAGAATAGTCTGTTCAGGGCATATCACTGCCTCTATCTAGAGCAGCGTTTCTCAACTCCAGTCCTCACGCCCCACCAACATGTCATGTTTTCAGGATCTCCCACAGAATGCACTGACAGTAATGATATCACCTGTGCAGAATGCACTGACAATAATTATATCACCTGTGCAGAATGCACTGACAATAATTATATCACCTGTGCAGAATGCACTGACAATAATTATATCACCTGTGCAATGCTGAGGAAATCCTGAAAACTTGACCTGTTGGTGGGTCTTGAGGACTTGAGTTGAGAAACACTGATCTAGAGTGTGATAACGGCAAGAAGCTAGTCTGTCCACATGGGCCAATATTCCTGCAAAATGATCAAACACCTAGTGGAACTTATGCCACAATGAAATACTGAGGTTGGACAAAGAACTGAATAGCAGTTCAGCAAAAGTAATAATGCTCTGCTGCAGCCACCATTTCCCACAGAAATGTAAACTACTTCCGCACTGACTGTTGACAGGGTCAAAAAGGGGAACATCTCTCCTTGGGGAGAGCACCATATAGGCGTGTGGAGTTTTGAATTGCCTTTTTGCCCTCCACTAAGCATCTGCATAATGCCTTGTGATATGTAGATATTTAGTGGAGGGCAAAAAGGCAATTCAAAACTCCACACGCCTATCTGGTACTCTCCCCAAGGAGAGATGTTCCTCTTTTTGAGCCACTCATTGCCTCCCACTCAGCCAGCCAGTACACTCTGCTCTGCACCGATGAGAAGCAAAACTCCAAAACAGCTGTCTGCACATGGGTTATACTGGCTTGGCTAACATCCCTTTTGCTTTCTAAAGATTCAGCGAGTCTGAAGCAAATTGAGGATTTGTTACAACCAAGAGAGGGCGCTTGAGCTTCTCAGCTCCTTTCCCATAATACCTTGTGATATGTTGATATTAGGGCAATCTGCATTCAGCAGGAAGAGTGCAACAAATTGTTTCCTCTCTTCAGTTGCTGTCTAATATCACAGAAGACATCAGGGATAAAAAAGTAACACTAAACCCGAATATGGGGACTGATAAGAAGTTGTAGAATGAATATAACAGCGTTGAGAAGTATTCACAGCATGATCTTTAAAGTGGCCCGGGAGCCTTGGGTGTATGGAGAGGTGTTCCTGCCAACAGTACAGGAGGGGTTCTTTACAGTACAAACAGTGATAGTACAAATGTCATAAAGGGCATTAGTATTGAGATTTATAATAACCAGTAGCAGCACAGAGGCTCATTAATTCTGTTGCCTTGCACTATTCCAGATTCAAACACGAGCTGAGAGGTAAGTTGGCATTTAGATGGTGACCTACAATGAGGAAAAGGACCAACGTGAATAATGAATCTCTCTACAGCACTGTGGTATAAATGAATCAAATAAGTAAACCAGTAGTACATAAGTACCAGTACTACATAATATGATTCAGGAAATTATCTGACTGAACATGTAGTGTCAGTGAGAATAATTTCCCTCTTGTGTATTACAATCGGCCACAGATGACGTCTGTAACTTTATGGAGCAGCAGGTACCTTGGAGTAGATGGTGACATTGATCCACGCCAGACGTCGGCTTAGGTGGTTCAGCTTCTCCAGGAACACTTGCTGGCTCTTTATTAGTTCCTCCAGGATATCTGGCCTCTGCTCAAATGACAAATTATTAGAAATACCAGTGGAATCTTCCTATGGGCACAGCTGGGCTTGTCTCTGTACTCACCCTCTTGGGACAGCGCTTTATCTTCTCCTCAGTGTCTTTCAGGGCCAGAGCGTATTCATTCACATCATCTGAAACTCCAACCATCTGCAGAGATAAGATATAAGTGATGGGTGGCTTGGTTCTAGACAGGATCTTCTCATGAGGATGGATCAGGACTCACCTTCCCCAGTTGCTGGTGCACGCTCAAATTATACATCATCACAGCTCCGTCCAGGATCTCCAGCAAAGAGTTTTCAGTGATAGGGAGTTCAGCCTCCTCCGAAGGTCTTCCTAGCAGCAGGCCCTCATTCCCATGATGCCCTTCAACTGCGATGGAAGAAAACATGACAGCTTAAGCATCAGCAACGAAATGCGATTTCAGCTTTGAGTAGGACAAAGATGAAATTATAGCTTGAATATGTACATAGTTTTAGAAATTTCTGAAAACTGAAAAACTAATGTAATATCTATTTCTCATGCAATCCCTCCCCCATTATCTTGTCACTTACTATCATCCTCGGTACGCTGCTCTACACTAAGGCTCCGCACTTTGACTTTCTCCAGGGCTCCCAGCGGCCGGCGTGGGTTCATCAGACTCACTGCTGCGGTGCTCAGGAACAGGTTCGCTCTCCCCAGTGTTGGTGAGCTCAGAGAGCGGGGCGGGGCCAACGCCCCACCGGTGGCCCGAGCAGCTGGAGCTCTCTGATTGGAGAAGGATGGAGAAATTCACGGTCAGTGGACAGGATAATTGACAAGCTTAACTTCTGCCCGTTGCTCCCCTTCACCTACCTGGGCGGTGGTGCTTGCAGACTCATCCTCCTCCTCCAGGTCATCCATAGTGACTGCCTGCAGCTCAGAGGGGTCAATGACTATGTTGGCCTTTGATGCAAGGTCATCTGAAAAGAAAAACAGAAGTCAAGAGTGGAATGTCCCGGACCACAGCAGCACAACCCTAATCCTACACTACCACCTTTAAGCATTTTCCGTAGATGAGAGAGAAGACCCCCGAGCCTCTGCAGATCAAAGTAATCCACCTTCCCATTGTAGAAGAGCTGTGGTGGCACATATGCATCTGTGGGCGACATGGAGCAGGATGAGCATGGAACTAAAGAAAATCTTCCCATAAACTATACAGATTACACCGAATCTCACCGCACCCTCACTGCTGAGCGCTGATGGACTTCGGGCCTGATAGTCATCCCAGCAAGATCTTAGGGCAGTAATAAGCCTGTGCAGAAAACACACCATGTACTCCGGAGGGCAAAGAACGGTCGGATTCTGGGGTAAAGAGTCAACAATGAGAAGAAAGAAGAGATCTGCTATGCTATTATTAGGTTGGGAGATACCAGACATTGCTCCTCGATGATGGCGCAAACACAGACAAGGCCACAATCTCAATCCATCTTTTTTGTATAAAAACTCCACTTGCAGGTGAACAAAGGTACTAAGAGACTGACTGGAGATTTTTAAACACTGTCTGCTGTATATATGGGGTCGGGGCGCAGGCCACTGCATCAGAGACCTCTTTACTACATGCTCCACTCACCCCTCTGTTACTGGCATTTTCTTGGAGAAACTTTCTGAATTTGTTGAGAAAAATGTAACGAGATGCTTCACCCTGTGGAGAGAAAGCAACTCTTTAGTGTCTGAAGAATTAAATATAGGGGGAGAAAATTAGGGAAGATTCAGCAGTTGTACTAGCTTTCTAGCTTTGGCAGGGATGAAGCAGGAAACACTTACTCCTCCCTTGTCCTTGTTGTTTAGCAGAAGCTTCAGGATCTGCACCTGCAGCTCTTCAACAACTAAAACAAAACTACAGATATTAAAATTACCGGACAATAATTCCACTTCGGGTAAAAGGAGAGTAAACAATCAACCACTACCTTCAATCCGCTTCTTCAGTCTCATACACCCTCTCTCATATGCCCTCCTCCTCAGACGCTCCTCTCCGGTCTCCTCCATCAGGTCCTTGATTTCTTTTCCCTTAAGAAGAAGAATAATTTACAAGCATTTCATCCCTATAAATGTAAAACTAATATTTTTATGGTTGTGCACATAATATTCCAAAAACTACAGATCAAGAACAAAAATCAACCAATATCTTCCAATACTAATAGATCACCGCTTTATGAGTGGAGAATATGCCCAGGATTTAAAGTTTGAGTTTACTCACCTCTTTGTTGAAGCGGTTTGGCCACCACGTGGTTGGGATCAGCTCTTGCAGGCCAGCCTCCTCCACCCGCAATGGGCTTTTGATGAAGAAAAAGACGACTGATCGAAGGACGTCAAACCTACACTTTATGCTAAGGATGAACCAAGTGATTTTTATATACCGTATTTTTCGGACTGTAAGACGTACCACCATTTTCCTCCCAAATTTGGGGGGAAAAAAAGTGTGTCTTACAGTCCGAAAAAATACTACCACATGTACCAAATATACCAGCCATACCTGCACAACCCAAACCCAAATAGGGTAAAGTGGTGCCTTCTGAATTTTTCAAAGCCCCTGTATAAAACATCAGTAATATAGGTTGATGTCTGAAAAGTACGCATTACACTAACAGTAGTGGAAAGGATACAAAACATTGCTGAGCAGATATTTCCTGGACTTTTCATGCCTTAGAATAGCAATCGTCAGACGTAGGTAGTGGATCTGTGTGAGCAATATTGCAGGTTACTGTCCACAAAGATCAAGCACACGGTAAACTCTATGTGACAGGAATGGATCTGCCAGCTACATACCTGCAGTCCCAGGTCAGGCACTATAGGTGAGAAGCGATATGCTCGGAGCAGAGACATCATCAGCTGCTTGAGAAACTCATGGATTTCGTAGTCCTGCAAGTGAGGTTATAGAGAATGCTCAGCACTTTCCTATACCCAACTAAAGAATGCACAATTAGGGTATGCTCACACCGCATCGTTCTCTAATCAAAAAATTTGAATTTTTGTACTTACTGTAAAATCCTTTTCTCGTCTGATTCATTGAGGGACACAGCACTTTGGGTATAGGCCCTCGCCCTAGGAGGCTGACACTAGGCGGACCAAACGTGTTGGGTCCACCCAGATGGACTACATCCCTCCTGCTGACGCCAGGCTACTCCTATGGTACAAAGCCGTAGCCGAGAGGTAAACCAAAAATCCGATTCCATGGAGAAAAAAAAAAAAAAAAGAGGGACGGACCTGTGTCCCCCAATGAATCGGAGGAGAAAAGGATTTTACGGTAAGCACAAAAATCCAAATTTCTTGCCAATATAATTGAGGGACACAGAACCTTGGGATGTCCAAGAGCAGTCCCAGAGAGTAGGGGACAAAAAAGTAACAATTCAAAAAAGTCATCGGCAGTGGCAGCACACTGCTGCCTGAAGCACCTTACGACCGAGGCTTGCATCAGGCGAGGCCAAGGTATGGATTTGGTAGAGTTTAGAAAAAGTATGGACTGAATCCCAGGTGGCAGCTTTGCAAACCTGTAAAGCTGCAGCTTGAAGCCGAACCGCCCAGGGGGCCCCAACCGCTCATTCATGAGCGGTTACCCGAAACAAAGGGGTTCCCCCCCAGACCGATATGCTTCTGAAATTGCAGACCGGATCCAGCTGGCAATGGTTGCCTATGGGAGCGCCTAAAGGGTTCCTTAACAGAGAGGTAGATCTGAACGGCCCTGACAACGTCTAAACAATGTAACGACCGCTCTCGAGGGTGAGAGGGCGAGGGACAAAAAGAGGGCAGAACTATGTTCTCATTGATATGGAACAATGAAACAACCTTAGGGATAAACGAAGGAATGAGAAGAAGGACAAACAGATCAACGTCTCTTGTGCCCCACTTCTGGGAAAGATGGTTAAAAACCTCTGGTAGAAGAACCCACTCCCAGGGATCGACCATTGCTCGAATGAGATGATTGGCAAACCAGTTTTCCACCCCTGGAATGAAAATCATCGACAAGGCTGGTACTGACCGCTCCGCCCAGCGAAGGATTCTTGAAGCCTCCAGAAAAGCCGCCCGGCCTGGTGCCACCCTGAAGATTTAGATAGGACACTGACGTGGTGTTGTTGGCCTGAATCCGAATTGGGTAACCCCGAATAAGAGGGGACCAATGCGAAAGCGCTAGAAAAATGGCACCGAGTTCTAGAACATTGATTTGAAGACTGGGTTCCCTAAGGGACCAGAGAACCTGAGTCGTCCGGGTGCCGAAGACGGTGCCCCACCTCGATACACTAGCGCCTGTGGTGATGATCAGCCATTGCGGGGACAGAAACAACTTCCCCTCATGTAACGCAGGGGAGACTAGCCAGCAGCCAAGGTCCGCTCGGACTTGGTGTGGAAGGCAAATCACTCTGCCCAGGGACTTTGGAGACCCATCCCAACGAGACAGGATTGCCTGCTACAGAAGGCAAGAATGAAACTGCACAAAGGGCACGATCTCAAAGGCAGCTACCATCATGCCTAGAACTCGCATGCAAGTGCAAAGAGTATATGCGGTGCGTTTCCAAAGTTGAGAAACGGCTGATCATAATCACTGGTTCTTCCCTGATGGAAGAAACACTCTGGCCACCCGAGTGTTGAGAATCATACCCAGAAATTCCATTCTCCGAGACAGGATTAGACAGGACTTGTTGAAGTTGACTATTCAACCAAAGCACACCAAGGTGTTTAGGGCAGGGGTCCCCAACTCTAGTCCTCAAGGCCCACCAACAGGTCATGTTTTCTGGCTTTCCTTAGCACTGCACAGGTGATTTATTTATTGTCCGTGCATTCTGTGGGATATCCTGAAAACATGACCTGTTGATGGGCCTTGAGGAGTGGAGTTGGGGAACACTGGTTAAGGGTGATCTTGATGCTGTCCAGGCAGGCGCATCGCAATGGAGTCTTCACTAGAAGGTTGACCAGGTAGGGAACAACGGTCACGCACCTGATGCGAAGGATCTCCATTAGGGGCACCAGGACCTTTCGTGAAGACCCTTGGTGCAGTTGCAAGGCCGAACGGCAGAGCTCTGGACTGAAAATGCTGTAAACCTACTGCAATACGCAGGAACCACTCACTGGTAGACTTAGGCAATTGGAACGTGCAGATAAGCGTCCTTGATGTCTATAGTGGAAAGAAACTGACTCTGCTCCAGAGAGGCCACCACCGACCGGAGCGACTCCATGAGGAAAACAGGAACTTGCACATACCGGTTGAGCTCCTTGAGGTCCAACATTGGCCTTACTGAGCCATCTTTCTTGGAGATAAAAAGGTTTGAATAAAAACCTCTAAAAAGCTTGGACCGGCATGATTACCACTTGAAGGAGTAGGTTGTGGATTGCCTGAAAAAAACTGCTGATGGCCGAGCCGGAGAAGCGAGCGGGGAAGAAAGAAAAAACTGTGTTGGGGGAACTGAACTACATCCTGTATCCTAAACATGACAACTTCGCGAACCCAGGCGTTGTCAACCTGGAGCTGCCAAAATGGATTCTCAGATGGGGGCAAGCCCTCAACCAAGAACGACTTGGCGGAAGGACTTGTAGACGTTCTGCAAAACCGCCAGGATGACGCTGGTCTGGCTGAGGGACACTTGGAGCGGACGTGGAGCGGGGAAGTTCCGAAAGGGCTGGAACTGAGCACTTTTTTTTTTTGAGTCAATGATGCCGCACTAGCTGTTTTTGAGGGAGGATAGTACCACGACCTCCTGTGGCATCTGAAATTATCTTGTCCAAACGATTCCCCAAAAAGTTGCCGCCAGAGAACGGAAGCACAACCAGCAATTTCTTGAAGACTGAATCTGCCGACCAAAATTTCAACCACAGAGAGCAGCGAGAAGCCACTGCATAGACCGACGCTCCAGCCGCTAAACAGACTGACTCAAGAGAAGCCTCGCACAGGAGCTTTGCACCCAAGACCTGGGAAGCAAGATACAACAACTTCTCCGTAGAGGCTGCAGCCGACAGTCCCTACTGCAGCTGCTTTGACCAGACCGAGCAGGTCTTGCTGACGCAAGAAGATGCAAATGCAGGTCGCAGGGCCAACTCAGAGGTGGTTTTACAAAAACCATCAAGACACCTGTCCGTGCTGTTACTGAGGACTGCCTCAGCCGAGACGGCGATGGCCGTTGACTTTGTGAGTCGGGTGACTGGGGCATCCACCGATGGGACCCCCGACCACTCCTGATTCCTCAGGAAAAGGACAAAGAGTATTAAGCCGTCTGAAAGGAAGCAAATGCCTGTCTGGATGTTTCCACTCCCCGGCAACCAGTTCCTCAAATTGTAGGGAACACCAAACGCTGCAGCAACCTGCTGCATTTAAACGAAACCTCCTCCTGGGAGGCCGATGCTGTGTCCTCCACGGTGTCATCTTTAACTTGAAGGGAGTTTCTTACAGCCCGGATAAGGGCTTGCACCGCCGTTGCATCATCTCTGTCTGGCTCAGTCAGAATCAGAGGAGCCACCACTTGAAGAAGCCGTATCCTGGCATGGAGCTTCCATCACCGGCCACTGTCTGTCTGGAGAGAACTTAGGTGATAACGAGGAAGAGATAACTCTAACGTGAACCCTCCGTACGGAATGCCCCGGGTGCCAAACCCTGGGAGGTGCTAGGCTAGGCAGCAAGCAGAGACGGCATACGCTCTATGGCCGAAGCCATAACATGGGACAGTCTGGACAGGTTGCCCACTGCTAGTGAGAGAGACCTAGCCCACTCCAGGGCCACCGACTCCTGACAGATGGGGTCGGGCACGAGGCAGCTGGCTGAGGAGCAACGAAAAAGGGCACTGGACTGGCCGCAAGTAAACCTTTTGTGGCAACGAGAGCAGGCGAAATAAGTTGCCACTCCTTTGGACGTGGTCGGCTTAGGTCCCTCATCCTTGGAAAGGGACATAGCTGCAAAGTGAGAGGGGCAGGGATAAATGGCCCTAGAAGGCCAACTTACCACTCGAAGATGCTGTGTCCTCCACGGAGGAGATGTGCAGCCAGAATGCAAAACGGCAGAAAATGTCAATTAGGTTCCTCCCCCAACACAAGCCTGGGTTGTTGGAGATCCTGCCCGCAGCTCCTGGGGGGAACCATCCTACCCCATAGCAGACAGTGCCATGCCCGGACATGCAGTACCGCGGTGGAAACACCGTGGTACCGCATGGTTGCCCAAAACCAGCACAGCAGGCCAAGCCTGCCCTACTACCAGCTAGGGCAAAACAGTGGAACGTGCTCCTGGCCCTCACAAGATCCCCGAAAGGCTGGGATAACCGCCGCTGGGGGGCTGCAGGAAAACGGAATTCCTGAGGCCTTCCAACTCCATTAAAGAAATGGAAAACCCCCCATCACCTCCAAATGGAGGAAGTTGGGGTACTCACCTATCCGAAGTCTTCGCGCAGCGCCATAACCCCTTCTGTACCATGCGCCCAAAGGTGAGGCTACCAAAATGCGAAAAAAAGAGGCCGCAGAGGCAGCAGGTGGGGACAGTTGAGCAGCACAAAGGAAGATCAGCCAGCTAAAGAACTGACTGGTTTCCTGATGCCCTCAAAGGGAACAACGTCACGGTGAAAGCACGTGCTGACGACCCCCCTGATAGAGCATCTGGCTCTCACCTATCACCCTCCAATAGGCGAGAGCCAGGCGCTTGATCACCACCTGCAAGCGAACAAAAAATAAACTCAGCCGAGCTGAGGAGCAGCGTTTGCCTCCTACAACACTATGCTGAAAACGGATTAGGCTCGCGTCAGCAGGAGGGATATAGTCCATTAGGGCACATCCAACATGTTTGGTCTGCTAAGTGTCAGCCTCCTAGGGGAAGGGCCTATGCCCAAGGTGCTGTGTACCCCAATGGTATTGGGGGGAAATAGGTCTTTTTAAATGCAACAATGATACATAGTATACCAATGAATTTCTGCCATGTATTATACCAAGTTTGAAAAAAGAAAAAAAAAATACACAATGTAAACTATGGTGCATATACTTATAAAAAAAATCTTCTGTGGGAACATAGCCCGTCAGCACTTACTCCATTTCCCCCACTAGAGGTCACACACTCACCTCCATTAGCAGCCACATAAGGTCCAGGAGATGCTGAATGAGGGGATGCTCCCCCACAGCACCTCCCCCCTCCAAAATCCCAAGAAGAAAATTCATTAGGACGTCCTCCACTAGATAAACCTTACACTGTGAAGAAGAGAAGAGTAATTAAGTAGATAATAGGAGAAGCTCCAGGCATCACACCATATAAAAGCAAGAAGACATTAGGGCACTAATAAGTGGGTTCCATCTTCAATATCTAGAACTACATCCAAGCTAAAATTTATGGAACTTATTGATGGAATTGTCCTTTAAATATATAAAACTTTCCAACCAATCTTAATATAGCAGGTAACCACATGGCAGTACCCAGTGTATCAATCCCCAGCCCTGTGCGTGGTTAGAGGGCAGACTTACCATTAATGGGGCAAAGTGGTTGAATATATGAGCCATTGTAATAAGGACGGTTGGCTCTCCCTGGAGCTGCCACGTAGCAGGGTCCCTGTCCAGCAGCCGCCCCTCCTGTGAAATAAACCCATACTACATCAGATTTTCCACCCTACAGAATACAGAGCATACTTGGTGTCCTGGGAGGACCCGGCACATACAGATAACCGCAGCTCTGACCCTGAGAAGAGGGGGAGGTCGTCTTGTCATGTAACCTGTCAATTATCTGTCACTCTGCAAAGAGTGACAGATGATTGACTTTGGTATAGGAGTCCCTGCTCCTCTATGTATAGCATCTTATTTATGGAAGTTTACCTGCACATCCATCCCAGTGTTCAGTACATTCTTCAGGTATCCCAGCAGCCTTTGGGCCTTAAGAAGATCAACTGTCGGAGGATCCTGTAAAGGGCGGTACCCGTCCACAGGATATGTGAACTGGGTCATTAAGGATAAATCACAGAAATTAAGAGGCTGGTACAGTCTCCTATACATAACTGTATAATGAAACGTTCTACAACTTTCTAACAGACTTATAATGAATCAAATGTATAATAAATCTGGTGCATATTTAGTCTAGTAACGTTTCCACCATTTATTAGTTGGCTTAGTTTGTGCCATCAATTGCACGTTTTTTTTCCCCCACACACAGTGTCACATGTTAAGCAATGTCCACTTGAAATGAAGCTACACCCCTTTTAGCAAGGCTACACCTCTTTTGTTGGACAAGGCGCAAAAGTGTCTAAAAAAGGTCTTAAACGCCTAATAAATGTGGTGTAAAGCATATAAGTTAGTATTTTTAGTGTAAATTGTGCCAGAATTCTGGTGCATTTGCCATAACAAATGTGCCCCTTTGTGTATTACCTCTTCAACATGTTTACGGATGTTTAAAGGGGTTGTCTCGCTACAAAGAATAGCTTTCAAAATGTAGAGAACACTAAATGAAGATGTTTTCCAAATATATTGCGTTCATCTTTTTTTGTTCATCTTTTTTTGTTAAGGAGCTACAAGTGATTTTATCACTTTCTGTGCTCTCTCTGGTTCCACAAGTGATGGAAGTGAGAGCTTGTGTGTTATCTGATCTTTCAGAAGCTTCTCAGAGAAGGTAATTTATTTAATCTAGCCTAATAAACAGAGAAGCCTGAATACATGGAGCTCATATGCTAATTACAAACAGCTTGACCAAGAAGTGACAGAGCAAAGCAGCATTATTTTATTCATGCATCCTATGAAACTTTGAGATGAGACAACCCATTTAACAAACACAATTAACATCCTAAAAAGCGTTCATAGGAATGTTGTTCCCCACAATTGTCCTAGGTAAAAGGGCAAAGATCTCATTCATTGGCTCAACACATATTTTATGCAGACATAACCATTCTTTGCCTCTCTTTGCAAGAGATCGTTGCACAGGGTATAAACTTAAGTTTATAGGCAGAGGAGTTTGGATTAACAATTATTTTTTCAAACACCCCCTATATTTGGCCTCTAAAAATTAGCAATGTTGTTAAATTTCACTCGCCATCTATTAAAGGAATTGACCAGGATTAAAAAAAACATGGCTACTTTCTTGCAAAATAGACCACAGCATGTTTATTGTATTGTAGCTCAGCCCCAATTACTGCAAGGGGTCTGACATGGAATACCAGACATCCTGTGACAGAGGGGGTTGCTGTTTTTGAAATAAAGCAGCCGTGTTGTTCTCATCCTGGAAAACCCCTTTAAGGATGGAAAAACAAGCCTGCTCAGATGACCCTTGGGCTATGTCTACACGACAGTGATTTACTGTTGGATTTTTAAGCAAATTCAGTATTTATATCCGACTGTAAATCATTCTCATAGACCTCAATAGAAAATCCGATCTTTAGTCTACACAGCTTGGATTTTCTGAGGTCGATTTCAAATCCGAAATCAGTTCACCAAAACTTAAAAACATCTTCTATAATCTGTTGTATCTCCCTTGAAAATGGTGGATTATGGTACAGTTCAATGTTAATGAGCTGGACGAAATCCGCCGCAAAAAACACTCAAAAAATGCGTTAAAGAACAAAAACTATTGTAAAATACTGGTCGGATTCTGTAACAGATTTCAATTTTACAATTGCCTTGTAGCCCTAGGGTATGATCACACAGCTTAAATTGCTGCGTATTGCGCTTTATACGCAGCGAAATGCACGCCGTAATTCATAGCTCCCATAGAAAGCTTTGGATTACGTGTTGTCTCCCCGCACGTACAATACGATCGTATTGTACGCGCGGGGGAAGAATTGACATTTCAATTGTTAGCCCCTCCCCCCCCACGTGCTTTGGAATTACGCGCTGATCAGCTCGTGGTTCCAAAACACACGGCGTATTGCGGCGCGTACGCAATAAGCCATGCGATTATACCCTTAGACCTTGTTGTAATTGTATCCAGTCTAAACACCTCTCTCTCCTATTCTGATATTTGGTTGCAATATATCAATGTACGACTGCTACCTATGAGAACACATTGTAAAATCACAACAGCTTTCCCAGGTTACTGCTTGCATACTTCTATTTTGTGCAAGTAGCTTATTGGTTCACAGGGAAGGATATCGTAGAGGACGAGAGCCGAAATTAAATGCCACAGACTCCTTGAAGGACAGGCTGATAGCGGGGAAGTATGCCATGCCAGCACCTCGGGAGATGTCACTGAAGGCAGTGCCCAAACTCACGCCATTCCTAGAGAGTAAGTAGAGGAGTGAGGAGACAGAAGTCATTAGCATGGAGTTCACATCATACACAAGCCTCTTCTTACAGGCAGAACGAGATGGTTCCTTCATCCAGGTCTATGAGGCAGCTGACGATGTCCCCGGCCGCCCAGGACTGAATGAAAACAGACAAAAGATCACATACAGGTGACAGGCATCAGCGGCACTCCCATCCCCCACATAAACACACCAAACTCTTACCTTCCCATAGTTGGTGGTGGTTACATTCCATTTACGGACCCTGTTCCCATCATAGGCGTAGGAATCCGGCGTGTCACCAACCCCCTCCTGTGTGATAAAAGAAGGGACATTGACACCCACCACCCCTCACATTGTGACTTCTGTGCCTAGAAGCTCTTCTGACAGCCGTAATTGTTAATTACTAGACTTGCCCACTTTTCTGTGACCGCTGTGCCACATACGAACCATCTCATTGTGCTGGGCACCATCAGAGACTTACCTCCTGATTGAAACGACAGCTAAGAGTGCACCAGCCTATCTGCATGAGGCCCTGTGAGGAAATCAGCACCTCATACAGCCACTTCCCTGGAGATGGAAGAAACAGTGACATCAGAATGAAGATGGCGGCTGTAATATTGCAGTATATATGGTCGGTTAACAATCCCCCCCACCAGAAGTAGTAATTGCACTATTGCAGGACAGCCCCATGTTGCAGACTTCCGCTGCATCCAATGCCTATTATCTTGAAGGTCTGCAGAATGGAACTATTAACCCCTGCACAATGAGTGTCACACCTTGCTCTTTCCACCATCACGCCTGATCACAGATCTCACCTTTAAAGACGCAGGTTGTGGCTCTGATGGAGCTGAAGTTACTGTGTCCGATAACCTGCAGGTGAAGAACAACGTCAGGCACAGGAGATCAGCATGGGAATGGATGCAGATGCTAAGATGACATCTACTCACCCCTAGAAGATCGTCATCGACTAATAATAACCCTTCAAAGCCACTGGTGTGATCCAGGACGACTGTAGAGGGTCCGAGACGCCCGTCCACAACTGGGTCTGTGGCTGAGAGAGATGGGAAACTGAGAACATGTCTGCCAATCAAGAGTTATAGAAATCTGCGCCCCCTACAGCCCAGGGCAGACTGCGACCGAGTGGCAAGTATAAGGCTAAGGTGATGAAATAATATCCTGCATTGTTGTACGGTTACACAATGAAATTCTGACTGTAAGTAAGCACCACTAGGGAAAGTATCTTAAAAGGGTTTTGCCACGATCTTATTTCATACCTCCTGTATCCTGCTCTTCAGCTTTGTGTGCTCAGAAGGAGGCGTATGTGATATCATGTGACCCAGCAGAATGACATCACCAGGCCTTTCCTCTCTGTAGTCAAAGAAAGGTCTGTTTATGTAAAGCATTGTGAGTAGCTGAGAGGTAAAGTTTTTGCCTCCAGGCACAAGGGTCCTAGGTTCAAATCCCTGCAGGAACCAAACCGGTGTTGTTTTTTCTCTTTATCAATGCACATACCTCACTGAGGTTTCTTTTTTTTTATTTATTTGCACTATTTGACTGTACTTCATAGTACAGAGAACAGGAGTAGAATGACAGCACTTGGGGTTTGAACACTCAGTAGCTGCCTGAGAGGAGAAGTGATGTCTGAGCATGTGCGACCAGGACTGAGGAGCTGTCAGCCCTGGTCGTGTCCCCTGGAGACGAGCTGTAAACAATGGATCATTAAAGGAGCAGCTAAAACAAAAAACGGTCCAGAATTTTTAATAATAATAATGAAGGGTGAAAATGTTTGTTATTTCATTTGCAAGCTTCCCACATCAATTTTACTTTGTGGCAAAACCCCTTTAAATAAAAAATATATACAGATAGAGCATAAGAGAACTGTATGCAAAGAGCCCCCCCTAGAGTTGGCTATGGAATGTTCCTCTACAGGTGTGTGATGGAAGCCAGTGATTTCAAGACCCATCCCTTTTAGATATACTGTGGAATTAATCAGCGGAGTTTAACCTATTTCGATTGCATAAAGAATAGGCACAGATTGATGTACCCTCCCCCATTGTGCTATCCAGGGGGCAGATATGCGACTGCGGTTCTCACCTGCATTCTCCTCTGTCTCCGCTGCTGACAATAGGTGGTCGAGCCGCTCCTCTAGATTCTGGAAAGTGAGAGGTTTTCTGCGTGGAGACATAGTAAATACCACATGTCTAAATAAGCGGTGCCTGTCATGAATGACATTTTATAAAGCTTCTTATCTAGCGATGATTATGTCACTGCAGTGACAAACGGACTAGGAAGCGACTGGCCATATACTGAACGCGGTTGTATGAGGACTTGTTTTTATACGGGAGATGTTGAATTTTTGAGGGCATAGTTTGAGTTTACATATAAACTACTGCATGATTTTTTTTTTTATGCCGCGTGAACATAAAAAAACCCTTTTTTTTACACCATTCACATTTCACACTAAATAACATGTTAGATTAATTCTGCATGTTGGTACGATCATGTGGATACCTAATATGTGTAGGGATTTTTTTTTACGTAATGCAGGCACAGTTTTTTATTAAATATTTACATTTATTTTTCCACACATTGTTTTTTTCTTTTTTAGCCCCCATTAAGGGAGAATTATCTGTATACTTTTTTTTTTTTAATTAGTAATGTATTTGTATACTCATGTATGCTAATACATAACACTATGTTTTAGTATGACACAGGCAGCAGTAATCTAGAAACAATATATGGTTATGCACATCCAAAAACATAGGTGCACACTGGTGCGGCTGTAGTATACATAAATACATACATATATACATACATATTCCAATAACAGTGGCACACTATAAACTAGAGAAACTATCAAAGGGGACATAGGAATTTTGAAAAAAGCATTTCTGCTATCTAGGATATATGAAACATTTTTTGAGGTTCTCAGTTAACATTTTTGATCAAAACTGCTTAAGCCACCTCCGAAACGCCAACGGGACCTCAAGGCAGGTGGTCCTACACTATTGTTACACTATTATTACCTCTCATGGACTCTGTTCAGACTTCCATACTTCAGGGAGTGAAGGCACCGACTTTTGAACACACTGCACTGATTTAAAAACCTGTGAGGGTGGGTGGAGTCCAAAAAACCAAAATGGAGGCAGCCACTCCTCCAAACATAAGCTAGAAACAATATAGGGTTATGCACATCCAAAAACATTTTTGAAAAAAATGAACAGGCAGCAGTAATGGCAGCACACAGTGGTGCAGATTTATCAAGGAAGTTGCGCCAGAATTCTGGCTCAATTTGCGCCAAAAACAAGCTTTTCACCACATTTACTATGTGTTTTAGACAGTTTCAGGCGCTTCTGTCCGACAAAGGGGGTGTGGCTTCATAAAAGGGAGTGTGGTTTCACAGAAAGGGGGTGTGGCTTAAATGCAACCAAAAATGCGCCAGGATGTGCCACCAAATTCTGGCGTAAAAGTGAACCAACTTAAAGATGGTACAAACTTACACTAGGCGGCTCTAACCTGCGGCAGATTTATCAACGCTATGATAAATTTGGCACATTTTAAGACACTTTTGATAAATCTGCGCAGTGTGCCCTGACAGCAGGATTATTATACAGACAGCCCTGGGGCTACTCTAGGTCCCCAGGGCTGACTGTATAGATATTCCCCAGGCTCCATAAAGCACTGGGAATCCCCTTTAATTATGGCGTGGTCACAGACATAGGCAATCAAAGGGTTAAACAGTGAGGATCGGGGGCTTCCTGCAGCCGCTGCTATTTACAGAGACTGCTCAAGGAAGGAAGGTGTTAACTATGGCTCCATTCCAACAGCAGTTGCAATGCTGGGAGTCACAAATTCCCTCTGTAGGCAGCAACATCTTTTGGCATCGCTACAGACCGAGAACACGCACTGCCCGTCCCCAAAAGACAGTGGGCGGTTGTTAAAGGATTAAAAGGGGTCGTCAACCTCATAACAAAATCTAACCAGCAGCTCCACTAAAATAAGAAAAAAATAAGTAGAGGCATGACTGCAGCAGTGACGTCCCTGTTCTGAAGTTCAAAAATGAAAACAGGAGACCAAGGATACGCAGCACTGGAACCAGAGGAAGGAGAGTGTACGGGTATGTTCACACAGGCTAATTTCGGTACGCATTTCACTGCGTATTTGCGCTCTAATATGCCCGAGATGCGTGCTGAAATTACAGCAATCCATAGTTCTCATAGAGAAACCATAGAGATCGTATTGTACGCGCATATTAGTGCGACTCCCAAAACACCCACCGTAATTGCGGCCGTACTGTATGCGCCGCAATTACACCATGTGAACATAGCCTAAGGCTGGATCCACACAGCATCGGACCAAAACCGTCCGAAAGTCGACCAGTTTTTGTCCGATGCACGACCGCAATTTTTGTCACGTTTTGCGCAAAAACCGTGGTCGGTTTAAGCTCTTCTCCGTCGGCCGTACAATTGAATGTACAGGAAACCGACAAAAAGACGCCAGGCGCCGGCGGTTTTTACAACCTGTTCCTAAAACCGCCAGCGCCAGAAAACAATCTTTTAAAAAAAAAAGGTAATTTTTTTCTCTTAAAGTCTATGGGCATGCAAAACGATCGTATTTTCAGCGGTTTTAGAATTTTAAAACCGCCGAAAGTACGATCGTTTTTGCATGCTGTGCAGACATAGCCTAAGTTTTTTTTAATTTGCTGGAGCCTCAGAAGCTGCTGGCTTGATTTGATACTTGATGGACAATCCCTTTAAAGCCCCGGTTCACACGGCTTATTCAAGCCGGAATTGCGAGCCGGATTTCGCAATTTCGGCTTGAATAAGGGGCGGGTGCGGGGGCGCGGCCTGCCGGCCCCATAGACTTGCATTATCCACGGCGCGTATTGCGCCTGGATAATGTGTATGTCCCTTTCTCCCCACCCGGCGGATTCGCCGAGCGAGGAGGAGAGACAGAATCCACTGTTCTGTATGAGAACTGTGGATTACCGTAATTACTGCGACGGATTGGCGCCGTACTGCAGCGCAAATCCGGCGCGCAGTACGGCTCCAATCCGCGGCGCAATAAGCCGTGTGAACGGCCCCTAACAGTCTCCATTAAGATCCCGTTTGTGGCATCTGCCAGGATACTTTGAAAATATACCCTAGAGGTGATGTGACAGGCCCAGAGGTAGCTATATGTAAAACGTAGTTTGAATTGCAGCATGTTCGCGCTATCTACCAAACATATACACTTTTTGCATCAGACATAAAAGAAAGGTAGAAGATTGGCAAATGGAGTCTGCATTGGATCTCTATGGCCCTGCCACAGCCTTGATGCAGTATTCATCAGGATAAACTTCCATGGTATCCACAGCGGGAACATGACTGAGAAACCTGATGTGAATGGGGCTTTACAGGGAAAAGGGGATACCCTCCAAGACTTACAACTAGAGCTACTTATGCAGCTTTACTTTACATGTAAAACTTAAGTGTTAAATCCAACCGTGCAACACCATAAGAGGCAGGGTGCACAGTAAAAATAAATGGTGTAGAGGCGCTGTTGCCGTATTTGGGGTCCGTAGAGTTAAGTGGGGAGGCTGTGGGCAGGAAGGGGTTAAGAGGACGAAGGGAGGAGCAGATCTATGTAACCAGAGGAAAGGATTAGAGGCTGCGGGTTATTTATAGAGGTGATGACGACCTCTCATGGGAACAGAACTATTACAGGATTATAATGTACACAGCAGCCACCGTTCTCTGTGAATACAGAGGACGCTCTACTATAAACTGTGTTATAGGTCAGAGCCCTGAGAAGCGGGGACTCTGACATGACAAGGATTGACAAGGGCAGCACATAAACACCAAGGAGCACATACTTGTTGGGTCATCAGTATAACATAGGAAGCCACCACTTGGGATGTATGTAAATTTGAATAATCGTCTAAAACGCACTGCCAAGGTATTCTGACATATCAGGAAAGAGAAGAACTAAACATGGGGCCAATATCAATATATGGCCCCCGAATGCTTGGTGTCGTCGTGGGAGGTGCCAAATAGTATTAAAAAAAATGGGAATCTAGCAAGAGAACAAAGAGTGACTTTTAATGAATTATATATATATATATATATATATATATATATATATATATTTGCTAACTCCAAAAAGGAATCGAAAACATCTTGCTTGGGAAGTCATCCCTAATCTGATGGGCATGAAACATATAAGGTTTCCTTGTGAGACCCTCTGCAGCGGGTAACACAGTAGAAAGAGGTAGGAAATCACAAATTAAAATGTCATGCCTGACCTGGGGGAGGTGCAAGACAGATTCCCTGCTCCCATGTCCTACCTTCCCCTTATCTCCTCTATTTGACCTCAGTTACTAAACCCAGGGCTCACCAGTTCACAGGGGCATGGCAATAGTCAGGGCACTGGCAAGGGAGGGTGCCAACCTGCCACTCAGTCTCAGCAAGAGTATATAAATGCAGAACAAGGGCTGGACCTTTGCTCTGGGTGTCCTGGCCATCACTCACTACCTGTCTCCTGTTGCAGCTGTGGGTGCAGTTACCTGTAAGTGGCGCCATGTTGCGCTCTGTCACTGCCCGGAAATATTCTGTGCAGATACTGACTCAAAAGTCGCTCGTTCACAATGCCTGGAACAAAGAAGAAAGCTCAATAACAAGAATTTCACTGCACAGAAATCAGGAGAAACAGCAGCCATGCAGGAGGATTCATCTGAGGGTCCACACTGAAGACTGCTACTGACACATCCAAACTCCTCTATATAAAAGTCCATTTCAGAAGAAGGAAAAATTCACCAATTTTGTGTTTTCATTCCACCATTGTCAAGATCTCTGCTTGCCTTCAATGAATGGAAATACAACCTTCACGGTTTACACTGACCAGGTCCTATTGACAAAGCTTAAAGAGTACCTATCACCTTCAAACAAACCTCATGAAGTAACAGAAGACTAAAATACAAACACTTTCTCAAATAAGCTTCATTAGGAAAACCAAAACATTTCACCTGTATTTCGGTTTTTGAAAAAGCGCTGGTCCTTTAAGACAGCTCTGAAGTCGGCTGTCAGCACATGACAGCTTGATGGATGACTGTGATGACAGTTGAAAGTTCCTGAGCTGGGAGAGTCCACAGGGGCAGGGGGAGCCTGTAAATCCTCATCATGTGCACACCAGCAGAAAGTGTAAATACAGATGCCTGTGTGCTATAGAGAAAAGGTTTAAAGCAACAGGTAAACTCTATCACACTGTTTCCTTAGGCACGGTCTCCACTGCACAGAAAAAAAGTAAATTTTTTCAATGTTTTTCATTTTCTAAAGACACTGAAAAAATGACTGAAAACATCTCCCATAGACTCTACTGTAAAAACCTCCTGCTGTCTACACTGCTTTTTTCTGCTTGTTTTTTTACTGGTCGTCTTTTGTAATATGTTGTAAAAAACATTTGTAAAAATGGAGGTGATAGGTACTCTTTAAGGTTTGTTCACACGTCAGACTTTTCCCATCACGATACCTTGGATTTCCACTGAGGATGTTTACTTTACAGATGTGGCATTCGCTTATAATTTGAACACGGGGTAGACCCATTTTAATGGAGCTAACCTGCAGCCCTCCTGCCAGCGCGGCATCAGAGGAAAAGTCGCTCAAACGAATGACAATGTTCCCATTATACAGTATTTTCTATCTTGGGGGGCACCAAGTATTTATTGAAATTCATGGTGTGGAAAATTAATTCATGGTATGGAAAATGTAACAGTGTGAAGTACAGCGTGGATTGGCCATTGGAGCATAATTGCACTGCAATATTCCAAAAGTACGCCCCGCAAATGCGATAAAATCATAGCACCCGTTGAGTGCTACGATTTTACAGCCTATTCCCCGGCACGGACTGAGCGAGTATTTGGCTGTAGTGCTGGAAAAGAAGTGACAATCGTAGGGTTGAAATGGATGCCGGGCAACTTTAGAAGTACACGTCTGGCTGCCTAAAGTCATTTTTTTGATTCCTTATTCGTGGGAAAAAACAGCAGGTATATAGCGGCGCGCACATTATGCGCCGCAATACGCTGAGTGAATCCGGCCTCAATATTTGACTTGGGGTATGTTCACACAACGGGGCACGTTTTTGAAAACTGCCTAAAGGGCGTAAATACTGTCCATGGCTGTCCTAGCAATCCCAAGGAAAATCAAGCACAACTTACTTTCTTTTTTAAGGCCGTTCACACGGCATTTTTGGATCCGAAAATCGCATCCAAAAACGCGTGTTTGGATGCGTATTGGCTGCAGCAGGATCGCACCCTATAGTTTTAAACAGAGCTCCTGCTGCGTCTTTCGGATCAAGAATTGATATGACAATTCTTTGAACGGATCCGAAAGACGCATCAGAAAGAAGCATGTAAAACAAGCATTGGTGATCACTTGTCTTAACGCTGGTGCTTGTTTTACATTGAAACTAATGTAAACCACACTGCACATTGTTAGATGCATCTAAAAAACGTCGTGGAACATCCCCTTAGGGTATGTCCACAGGGCTGATTTTGACGTGGTTTTCGGAGCGTTTCCACTTCCAAAACAGCATCAAAACCTCATTTGAAACACGCTTCTTCAGAAGAGATTTTAGAGGCGTTTCTCTGCATGTCTTCGGACAAGGTTTTGGACAAGGTTTTCACCCATACAAATTAACAGCCAGGTCAAAAAGAACGCTGAAAAACGCTCCAAAATTGCGGCAAAAAACGTGCCGAGAAACGTGCCTAAAACACACTTCAAGAATTGACATGACACTTCTTTTTCATTGCTTCCAAAGAAGTGCGTAAAAACCTTGTGTGTGAACTACAACAAGGTTTTACATAGGAATCAATTAAATGAACTGGGGACGTTTTGGACGCTGTTGTGGGCGAGGAAACACTCTGAAAACCGATTCGAAAACTACGTCAAAATCAGCCGTGTGAACATACCCTTACTTTTTGACAGTTTTTATAAATGAGGTCCATTGGGTTTTCCTTGGCCACTTTGCTTGACGCAAATTAGCTCCATTTTAATGGAGATAATCCATGACTCTGCAATCTGACAGAATCCGAGCAGTTACCATGTCAGGGAACTGACATCTCATTACTTTTTTTCTTCCGTAACATGTATTTTAAATCCACATCATAAAATTTTCCACCGCATACAACGACGTGGATTTCACACATAAAACAATAGGATTTGGACTCGGAATCCACGTTGAAATCCATGTCTGAATCTGCAGTGAACATACCATTAGTGTTTGTTCACACGTGCAAAGTTTTGGTGTGTCAACGTATATACGATGTTTATGGAAATGAAAAGCGTGCCGCCACCACTACGTAATCCATAGTCTCTTCATAGAAAGCCAATGGTTTACGCGTCGTCCCCCTGCGCGTACAATACGATCATATTGTACGCCGGGGGAGAAAAGTGACATGTCGATTGTTAGCGGCGAATACGCGCCGCTAACAATGAATGTTTATGGGGCCGGGGCCTCCCCAACCCCGTGCTTTGGAAAAAAGCGCTGATCAACGCGTCACTCCAAAACACCCGGCGCATTGCGGCGCAATACACCATATGAGCATAACCTTATAGTGAAATATCTGCGCTGATAATTTGTAACACATCCTCAATTATAAGTAAAACAAAAGACCTCTATGAACTAAAAGGGGGAGTTTACATGGCGTATTACATCGCGCACATGTACGTGCGGCAATATGCATTTATTGCACTATTGAAACGACGCACTTACAAGCGTGTAATTTCAACGCAATTACAGCGCGCAATGGCCATAGGCAGATATTTGCCTCCTATACTTAATTATCTGACATGTCACTTCTTTTCAGAAATATGAGAGTAAAATATGCGTCGTCTGAATGACAGCTCGTATTTTACATTACAGTCTATGAGAAGTGTATTTGAACATTGTATTGGGCGTATTTCAGCGTGAAAAAATCCCCATAAATACCTGCCAAAACACGCCGTGTGAACATACCCAAATACAGCAGCAGTGTAATTCTCTCTGCAGGCCTATAGCTCTTACCTACACTGATACATTGTAACAACCCCTGTGTGGGAAGACCTTAGGGTAGGTTCACACGATAAAGTGTGCGGCGCATAGCGGCACGTACTGTGCACGGCGCTATACGCCCCCAGGCCAGTGCATCCCTCTGAAGCTCTAGTTGACATTCATTCTCCCCAGCGTGTAATCACTAGGAAGAATTGACGTCAGTGCTTTCCCCGGGCGTGTATTGTGCACTGGGGGAAAGAGCAGGTGATCACAACTCTCAATGAGAGTTATGAATTACCATAATGCCGGCCCATATTTTGGGCGTATTAAAGCACAATTATGCGCCGAAGTATGGACTGACATTACACCGTATGAACATACCCTTAGTCAGGTAGCTCCCCTCTGAAAATAAACAATGAATGTTCACATTAAGAGTATATTTACACAGCGTATAGTGGAACTTACTGTGCGCACCGCTATACGCCTGCAATACGTCTGTTTCAGAAGTACACCTTGGCCAGCATGTACTTCTTAAGCGCTCCCACTGACATTCACTTTCTTTCTCCTGGCGCGTACTGTACGCCAGGATAAACGGCAGGTAATCACAGCTTTCATGAGAGCTATGAGTTACCCTAATTGCAGGACGTAATTCAGGCATATTGCAGCGCAATCACACACCAAATTACGCTCCGCAGATACGCCATGTGAACATACCCTATACTGTCCGCAAGCAGGGGTCCCGAAAATAGTGATAACATAGAGACTTAGGGTGATATATGATTTTTGGCGCCATTTTTTTTGAAACATTATAGTGTAGAAATGCCCTGAATCTATGAACCTTTCTACCTGGGGGTCATAAAATTTTTAGCGCTCTCTAGCTACAAAGCGACAATTCGGGCTCAGATGAACCACTTTTAAAAGTGGTTTACCTGTTCCATCAGTAAATGGGCCTGGATTTGCCGTACTACAGCTATAAATGTGTAGCTTTGTACGGTTATAGTGCGCCATGCCTCCAGCACACTGCCGATATCAGGTACATTACAAAGTGCCGCGGGCGCTTTATAATGCGTCTGATATTGGAATACGGCAGTTTAAAAATATAGCGAATGGGGCTGCGCCAGTTTTCAGGCTGAAAAGACACCAGACCTCTGGCATAGCCCTGTTTGTACATGTCGCCCTTAATATTTTGTTGTACAATGACAACCCTTTATTCACATAAGACTAATGACAAAGCACCCTCATTTAGCTTGAGATACTGAGAAGTAAGGGTATATTCAGACCAGGTAGTGCAGCGCACACAGGCACGCGCCGCAATATGTTGTGTTTAGCGCTATTGAAAGTACGCACTTGTCAGGACGTACTTTCAACAAGCAAATGCCCCAAGACAGCTCTCTGCCTCCTATTCTAAGAATATCTCGGCGTGTCAGCTCCCGAAAGAGGGGACAGGTCACTTCTTATGACAAGTGAGGTGAGAAATATGACTGTAAAATCACTGTCGTCTGGACGATGATGATGATTTGACACAGCACTCAATCAGTGCTGGACTTGTAAGTGATTTTACCGCATTTGCAGTACGCCCTGCAAATACCTGGTGTGAACAACCCCGTCACTGTATACGCTTCCGATCTGGGTCGCACCAAACCTTGCTGTTGATCGCAGCAGAATTGTGCAACCAATCACTCAATGAATAACACTTCCTTTTCTTGTCTGATGATCAGTTGTATGATTTTCTCACAATCAGTGCAGTGGTGATGGTGAACGCCATCTCTCCCAAACAGAGGATTCAGTACAGACCGTGCACAGGACGTTTACCTGGAACCTTGGTCTTCTCTGGCTCCGGTGGAGAGGCGGTAGTTCCTCCTGGTCAGTGACGCTCCGGAGCCTCTGGAAGCCATGACCCTGAGGAAACCGACAAGATTACAACCTAATGCACAGGCTATGACGCTGGCCACAGAGTCAGTGATGACAGTGCCATCACCAGAATCTAATGATGGTGGCCACGTCCCCTGTGACATCCACATAGGGGACACTAGACATAACACCTGACAACCTTCAGTGGTTGGGCTGAAAGGGGTGGTCTCACTAGGCTGATTCGTCTTTCCTCAGTCCTGTTTTCTTGGTTTCATTTTGAATTCAGGGGTGTGTTTACTGGCTTCTACTAGGCTGCAGTAGAGCCAGGTCTGTAGCTATAGCAACCAGTGCTGACAGCCTATCAGGAGAGATAACGGGGTCGTAGCCACCTATCAGGAGAGAAGGCTGTCTATAGCAAAATGGCCAGCCTATCAGGAGAGATTGAACAGGTCTGTAGTTATAGCGACCCGAGACTGATGCCCCAACAAGTGGGATATCTCAGAATAGGGAGGAACTTTTAAGGGACACATATTGCAAAGTGACTTGTTTTTGCAAGAACTTAAACATAAAAAGCAATCCTTGTAGTGAGACAACCCCTTTAACTAAAGTTCTATGGGACATGGTGATTATCGCATGAACATATCTGTAGGAGGTTTCCTAACCCAGAAGCAGTAAGGGATCCGCCATGGTCACTGAGCTGGAGAGCGCACAGCCCAGTCATCTCTATGGGGCAGGAGTCTCACATATCTGGGCTCTGCTCACAGCTCAGACGGACCGGTCACGGCCCCGTTCCCTCCCCATGGCTGACCCTCTGTATCCATAGTGACAATGTAACAGGTGTGAGAGGACAGGAATGGCTGCACACAATGGACGGAAGATACCATGTAGCACGTAGTTCACACACAGACACCCGCTCACTGTGCGGAGCAGCGGCGCCCGGAACCCCGGGTGACTCACCCTCTCCAGGGTCAGCATGCGCTCTGCACTCCCCGGGCGGCTCCTCCCCCTTCTCTGGGGTAGAGGCTATTTCCTAGTCGGCAGAAGGACCTCGCGTGACGACATGACCACGTGATCCGCCTACTGCGTGGGCGGGGCCAGTGTGCTGGAAACTGTCATTTTCCTGGGACAGGACTGGTGTCTGGAGGGGTTGGTCGGGTTGTAGTACTAGATAGTGCGCAACAGGGAGGATTGGCCGCACTGGGGGATGCTCTGCAGCAAAGGGGGCTCTGGGTGTACTGCTGGGGGATGTTCTGCAGCAGGGAGGGCTCTGGGTGTACTGCTGGGATCTCCCGCGCAGGGAGGGCTCTTTTGTCACTCTGGGATCCCTGCAGCAGGGAGGGCTCTGTGTACACTGCTGGGTATACTCTGCAGCAGGGAGGGCTCTGTGTACACTGCTGGGGGATGCTCTGCAGCAGGGAGGGCTCTGGGTGCACTGCTGGGTATACTCTGCTGCAGGGAGGGCTCTGGGGGTACCTGGGGATCTCTGCAGCAGGGGGGCTCTAGGTGCACTGCTGGGATGCCCTTTCAGCAGGGAGGGCTCTGTCACTGCGGGGGATGCCTGAAACAGGAGGGCTCTGTCACTGCGGGGGATGCTCTGCAGCAGGGGGGGCTCTGGGTCACTGCTGGGGGATGCCTGCAGCAGAGGGCTCGGGGTCACGCTGGGGGATGTCTGCAGCAGGGAGGCTGCTGGGGGGCCCGCGGGGGAGCCGGCGGGGGAGGCTCTGGGGCACTGCTGGGGATGCTCTGCAGCAGGGGGTTGGGCACTGCGGGGATGTTCTTCAGCAGGGATGCTTGGGGATGCTGCGGGGTGGTCCTGCGGGGGAGCTCTGGGTGCACTGCTGGGGGATGCTCTGCAGCAGGGAGGCTCTGGGTGCACTGCTGGGGGATGCTCTGCAGCAGGGAGGGCTCTGGGTGCACTGCTGGGGGATGCTCTGCAGCTGGGGGGGCTCGGGGTGCACTGCTGGGGGATGCTTCTGCAACAGGGGGGTCTCTTGGTAAACTGCTGGGTGATTTTTCTGCAGCAGGGAGGTTGGGGCACTGCTGGGCGCTGCTCTGTAGGGGGGGGTGGGCTGCGATTGCACTGTTGGAAGCTGTTCTGCAGTGGGGGGTGGGCTGCGATGCACTGCTGGGCGGTTCTGCGTGGGGGTGGGCTTCAATGCATTGGGGCCTGTTCTGCAGCGGGGTGGCTGTGATTGCACTGCTCTGCAGCGGGGTGGCTGCCATTGCACTGCTCTGCAGCGGGGTGGCTGCCATTGCACTGCTCTGCAGCGGGGTGGCTGCCATTGCACTGCTCTGCAGCGAGGGCTTGGGCTGCCATTGCACTGCTCTAGCGGGGTGCATGCATTGCACTGCTGCAGCGGGGTGGCTTGCCATTGCACTGCTGCAGCGGGTCTGCTCATTGCACTCTGCAGGGGTGGCTGCCGTGCACTGCTGCGCGGGATGCTGCCATTGCACGCACTGCAGGGGGTCTGCGGATTGCTCTGGTGGGGGAGCTGTGTTGCACAGCTGAGGGATGCTCTGTGTGTACTGCTGGGATGATGCTCTGCATGAGGAGGCTGGTGTACTGCTGGACGACTGCTCTGTCAGTGCGAGGGGTGGTGTAGTGCTGACGATCTCGCATGACTTGTTGATAGCTGGCGATGCTCTGCAGTGGAGGGGCGGTGTGTACTGCTGGAATGCTCTCAGTGGAGGGCGTGTGTCACTGCTGGACGATGTCTCTGCAGTGGAGGGGCTGTGTGTACTGCTGACATTGCTACTTGCAGTGGAGGGCTGTGTTACTGCTGACGTGTCTGCAGTGGAGGGGCTGTGTGTACTGCTGACGACTGCTCTGCAGTGGAGGGGCTGTCGTGTATGCTGGACATGCTCTGCAGTGGAGGGCTGTGTTCTGCGGACGATTGCTCTGCAGTGGAGGGGGCTGTGTGTGACTGCTGGTTGATGCTCTGCAGTGGAGGGGCTGTGTACTAGCTGGATGATGCTCTGCAGTGGAGGGGCTGTGTGTACTGCTGGACGATGCTCTGCAGTGGAGGGGCTGTGTGTACTGCTGGACGATGCTCTGCAGTGGAGGGGCTGTGTGTGCCCTGCTGGACGATGCTCTGCAGTGGAGGGGCTGTGTGTGCCCTGCTGGGCCAATGCTCAGCAGTGGGGGGGACTGTGATTGCACTGTTGGACAATCTTCTGCAGTGGGAGGGGGCTAAGTTCACAGTAGTCCTTTGTGAAAAATACACCACTAAATGCAGGAAAAACATGACCCACACCCTTGTATTTTGGCTGTGTAAGGGTACGTCCACACTGCATGGTGTTTCAGTTGGTTTTTGGATTTTGAAACCATTTGAAAACCGGCTGTCAACCAACCCAGCCGACCTCAATAGAAAATCCGAGCTGTAGTCTACACGGCTCGAATTTTCTGAGGGTCAGATTTCAAATCTGAAGTCCATCGAAAACCACTGGAAACAAGCTCATTCCTCTGCCCAGTTTTACAGCAGAAAATGTACAGTTTTCTGTTGTCAATTCTTTGGTCACATCCGCAAGACAGACCCGACAGGCGCAGGGCAAACACGCTGCGGCGATCTATCATGTGAACGCCGCTGCGTGTTCCTTGTTGCCGGTAATGATAATCTCACTGCTAATTGTTAGATGCGTCTCTGGGTCCAGTCCTATCGGTCCCTGAGACGCATCTAAAAAGCATATGTTAAAGGGGTTGTCTCACTACATTGATTCATCTTACTTCAGTCCTGTTTTCTTGGTTTCACTTTGAATTCAGGGTGTGTTTACTGGCTTCCACTAGGCTGCAGTAGAAGCCAGGTCTGTAGCTATAGCAACCAGTACTGGCAGCCTATCAGGATAGATCAAACAGGTCTGTAGCTATAGCGACCGAAGGAGCTGATGCAGCTCATACAAGAGTGGATATCTTGGAATAGGTAGGACACTGTTAATGGACATATATTGCAAAGTGACTTGTTTTTGCAAGATCTTTAATATAAAAAACAATCCTTGTAGTGAGACAACCCCTTTAATACGGAGGCAAAACTCCGTGTGAACATACCCTATGGCTATGTTCACAAGATGTATTGCGGTGCATACAGTACGCATGTGTATCGGGAGCTCACGCTTATCATCGCGGAGGGGGGGCCGCAGGCCGCTGGCCCCATAGACATGCATTACTTGCAGCACGTAATCGCCGCAAGCAATTGACATGTCACTTATCTCCTCGGGCGTACAGTATGATCGTATTGCATGAGCGGGGAGAGGAGGCGTAATCCATAGTTCTCTATGAGAGCTATGGATTACCGTAATTATGGGGCGCATTTCGCCGCATATTAGGCGTAGTACGCCGCGAAATGCGCCCCAAAAAAAGCCGTGTGAACATACCCTTAAAAGAAAATTTTTCCATTTTGATATAGATCGGCTTTAGTGATTGTACGTGTATTATGGCATGAGCTGAGTTATTAATAAAATTATAATATGTTATACAGATTTTACTATTGTTGCCATTAACGATTTGACTTTTGGTGGTGGTGAAGGTAAGTTGGAGCAGCCAGTCTTTTTTGGGATAGATTGCGCTTACTTACATGCATATATTTCTTTTGGGAGATTTATCTATAGTGTCCTTAGTTATGATGTAGTGACACTATACACTTAAAGGGGCTATTCAGCTTATAAAAAGAAAAAAAAATGTCAAAAGCTCCCAGGCCCCCCATAAAATACAAAAAAAGTTATACTCGCCTTCCTCCTCTCCCTGGTTTCAGCAGCAGGTCTCTCATGTCTTCTGTTGACATATCATCGCTTCCAAATGGGGACAGCACTGATAAACTGAAGCGGTCACGTGCCTCAACTTCCATCACCATTCAGAGCTGTTCACATCTGAACGGTGATGTAAGTTGCACGTGACCAGTAAAGCCAATCAGCTCCCTCAGCAGTGACATCCCCATTCGGAAGTGATGATGTGTCAACAGAAGACTGGAGATATGAACTGCTGGAACCAGGGTCCAGAGGAAGGTGAATATTACTTTTATTTTACTGGGTACCCGTGACCTATTGAAATATTTTTTTACGAGGTGCACAACCCCTTTAAGGTTTTATAATATGTACAATACTTGCAGCTGTGACACCTACTTTTTTCTTTACATTATATTGAGTTATACATTCTCTGCTAGCCCTCTATGCTTTATGTATTATATATATATAATATTATATATTATATATATATATATATATATATATATATATATATTATATATATAATATACTAATTCAGTGCTAATTTAAATTAGGATAAGTGGCGATACACTCTTCTCTGGTATGAGCTGTGATAGCTATTTAGTAGGTAGTATATACACTTTTTTTACTTGTTTATATGTTATATGGTGGTGGTAAATGTTTGGGCATCATGAGTATTATTTTGTTGAATCTAGGACTGTAATGTCGGGCCACATCAATCTTATTGGCTGATATAAATTAGGGTGTATATGTAATGTGTGTGAATTGTATTTTATATTATGCTTGGCAGAGACTTGAAGTGTTGCATTTCTATGGAGTAATAAATAACACCCAGTGAATGCTGTCTCCTTCAGTTTTTGTGGATTCAGGAACCTGAACCTTTGCACAATTTTTTTTTTTAACATATGGCTGGCGTTTTGTCTTTTCTGTTTTGGTCAGCCAGTACCATACAAAAAAATGGATATAGACAGCACTTACTCAAAAAGCTGAAATCTTCAAGATAGCTCTGATCAGGGATGAAATGTTGCTTGGAAAATAAACCACTTTTTGAGTAAGTGCTGTCTGCTAGACGTGCACTAAACTGTTCTCCTGTGCTTTTTCTAATATAGTAATTTTTTAGCCAGTAGCATGTGACCACTGTAATCATTCAGCGGCTGCAATTGTGATACCTCGTTAGTAAGAAGACTGTAAGAGGACGGTTGTCACACGGCTATTTCGCACTGCAGGATTTGCGACGGAATTTACGATCGTCAAATCCGTCGGCAACAGTCAAAATAAGTAACAGCTATTTCTATTGATTCAATATATAAAAACGGCTCTCGTTCACACGACGCGTATTCCGGCCGGATTGCCGCCGCGGATTGCGATGCAATCCGACGAAAAAAATGTGTTCATTATTTGGCGATTACCACCTACAAGATTGGAGATGGTGAATCCGTGGGAAATCATTACAATAGTGCCACATGGACACTTTTTGCAACTGATTTTCACTGATTACAAACGGTTTCGATCGGCATCCGATGTAATACGTTCTAAATAAGCTGTGAACAGGCCTAAGACAGAAGTTGGTGGGCAGCTAGCATAGTTTAGTAAGAGGAGAATATTGTTAATGACAGCATATGCTAAATAAGCATGGAACCAATAATATAAAGGCCCACTGTTATGGCATAAGAGAGGGGCAGTTGCTTCACTATACTGGGCTACTTCTGTTACTCCTGTTTCCTATCATGGTAAGAGAGGAACAGTTTAGCCTGTTCACGCTTATGTCCTGATTGCGCCGTACTCCGCGCCGGATTTGCGCTGCAGTACGGCGCCAATCCGTCCGAGTAATTACGGTAATCCACTGCTCTCATTGAGAACAGTGGATTCCGTCGCTCCTCCCCGCTCGGCGAATTCGCCGCGGGGGGAGAAAGTGACATGCACATTATTTACGGCATGGACGCGCCGTAGATAATGACAGTCTATGGGGCCGGGGAGCGGCGCCCCCACCGCGCTCCGGCCCCGCCCCTTATTCACGCCGGATTTGCGAGCGCAATCCGGCTCACAAATCCGCCGTGAATAAGCCGTGTGAACACGGCCTTATTGTTCTCTGATAGACTAGGCAATGATGAGCAATACATGAAAGTATAGGAGTAGCAGATCAGATACTGTCACAGTTGATGGAAAGAATAGCACCGCATGACAAAAGTCTGTTAAACGATGTGATTTATAAGGCCACATTTGTGGATTGGGGTACATAAGCACAACTCCACCTGAGCTTTGCTGAACACTTGGCGAACATGTAGATGACATTATACATAAAGCTGACACATCCGTGTCCCAACATATCAATGCAAAGCTAATGGTGATGCAATTAGCAACAAATCTACAGGTATCTAAACAGTAAAGAAGAACAGAAGACTGGGGCAGAAGGGTAATGCAAGAAGAAATTTGATTTTCATTTTAAAGATGTGTCACTTTCTTGGTTGTAGGATCAGCGAAATGTAACTTGTACATGTACACACTTACTAGCAAATGACATGGGAGTCACTGTAAGGCTATGTCTACACAGGTAACGTAAAATACCAACTGAAATCCAACTGTACTTTTTTTTTTTTTTCTTTTTTAATTTTCAAGTCAAGGAAATCATAGCATTTTAAACATAACATGCGTTTTAGGTTTACATGTTCTAATAGATCAGCAAAAAGTCATCCTATTCTGCACATAGTATACAAGTTCCATGGAAAACGTAGGCGAAGATTTAAAACAACCAAAAAATGTCCGAGTTGTCTAAGAGATATCTTAAGAGAAACTGAGTTTCTTCTGCAAAATTTACGTCTAATACATTCATATGTGTCAAAGATCATAATGCAGGAAACGTATTTTAGCTAGATTAACTGACTTGCATGTAAGCAGTAATACAGTAGTACAGTGCAAAGTAACAATACGGTAAGAAGAATAAAAAGTTCGGCTTTTCTGAACTTCGAGAATGCAAGAATTAAATGTCCATTTCCTTTTTAACGAAACAATATTGTTGGTTTTAACTTAGGAAGAAGATTGTCTGGTTATGGTTTATGACCGTATGTTATTTTGATTATTTAGAGTTTGACTAGACTTTTTTTTTTGCTAACATTTTTTATTGACACTCTTAAAATAATACAAAGATTACAACAATGCAAGTCATTGGAAAGACAGTGTCATTTTCAACATGACATAGGCAATCATTATTTATACAACCATAAAAACCTAAAACATTAACCCTCCCCCCCTCCCAACTGCCACTACAGTCAAATTACATTTCACCTTTATGCATATTACATTTATATGATCATCTAACGGTTTCATAATAGCTTCATAATATTTGTATCAGTGTCATCGCCTCAAATAAAGTATGTCCCCATATACCGCAGACCCCCCTAAATCACTCCAGTTGTTGGACCCCGTACATCTGGTCCAACCACTTCACGTTACTTTGAGAGGGCCTACATCTCCTTCTAGATCCTTGAGATAATACCACGTGGTTTCACTAAACGGAGTCACGTGGTCGCTTATTTCCTGTTTTGTAAAAAAAATTTCTATGAAAGTTCTCCATTTTCTAAAGAATCCTTTGGCCTGCTGCTCTTTATGTTTTTCCGCCTCCCTCCTATCCAAAGACAGGAAATTTTTAACTTGATCCACCCCATGTAACAGGGGGCTCAGACCGAGCCCCTTTTTCAAAAAACATCTTTTTTCTTAGAAAAAAAATATGTCCAATTCCGGGGGAATTATTTCCCCTGAATCTATGTGGAAAATCATTGATCGAAAAAGTCCAGATCTAAATTTTTTCGCCTTTAAGAAGGGTCAACAGGGGTTGCCGAATTTTGTATTCTCGGGAGGGCCAATCCATGGTAAGGCCGACCTTTGGGTTTTTGACACTTAGGACATGCCACCAACCCTCCGGCTACCCGGGCCCGGGGGTATATCAAAAACCCTATAGGCAAGTGGATCAATTTAAAGTGTGATTCCCTCCAACTTTTACAAGGGGTAATCTTCCCCAAAACCCATCCCAACCCTCAAATATCTAAAAAAAAATTTTCATCTCCAACTGACTTTTCCCCTCCTAAAAAGTTGAGGTTAAATGCCATCCTTACATGTCCTAAGTGTTCGCACTAGTTTGTAGGTTGATAGTGAATCTTACGGGGGGGTCTCCTATAAATTATCGAGCCCAATTTGACTGAATTCTTTGGAACTTTTTTCAAACGATGCTGCAAGAACGTAATATTGGCGTAACCCCGGAACACCCCTTTTTGGACCAACTTAGTTCTAACCTCCTACTAATAAGAATCTCTGTTCCGAAGGGGGGGAGATTTTCCTGCCTTATCCCCACGTTTTTTTCCAGTTTGAATTCTGGGTTTTTTCCCCCCCCTGAGGAAATCGGGGGTTCCCCCCAAGTGCATGTGTTTGACACTGAAAAAAGGGAAACCCCATCAGTTTTTTTGTTGCCTTCCCCCCAGATACATATCTCTAATCACCCAAAGGGTTTGCGTAAATGCAAAGGAAAGCAAGAAAATTTTTTATGTAAAAACAATTCAATCCAAGGCTTCATAGTTACCCAGAGATATGTTGGGGAAGAATTGGATCCCTGTATCCAACTATTCCGGCCCCAGCAAACATGCTAAGTTATATGTTTGACCCTCTGGAATCCCAACCACCCCTGTCCCCCAGAGAGCATCAAGTCTAAAAACATCCATGATAGTTTATGCCGGGGGAGCTTTCCCAATGGGGTTTTAATTTTTATCTCATCAAGGACCGTAAGCACCTTACGGATTTTGGGTTACCGCAGATCTGCCTGTACAAAGCCACCTGAAAAGGGGATATTAGTTTGGGGATAGATTCCAATCTGTCTCCCATAACTTTTGACACAAGTTTCAGGTAACTTTAAAATCAATGATATTGGCCTAAAAGGCCACAGTATAGATCTTTGCTGGTTTTGGTAAGAGTTTAATATACCTGTATTAGCCGCTTCGGGGCTATCTGCCCTTTCAAGTACCCTTTAAAAAAAAATCTACCGACCCGGGCAATATAATCTTTTTAAAATTTTAAAGAACCCCCGAAAAACCACCCGGGGCCCGGGAGCCTTGTTATTTTTCAGGGTTTTAATTGTTGACTGAAAGTTCTTCAAGAGTGTTTGGGGGAATTTAGTTATCTCATTTTCAGCTGTCAGGGTGGATAATCCCAAACCCTGTAAAGGAAAGTGGGAGAGTATCAGCACTGCTCTTTAGTGAAAGGGGGATTGGTAAAATCAAAAAACACTATTTATTGCTTGTGGATGTGTCTGCAGGCCCCTGTAGCATCCTTTATGGCGTAACTGAGTTCCAGTTCTGCTCCTCTACCAATTACCAATAAATTTTCCCGATTTATACCAAATCAAAAATATTTTTTGCCTTTTTGGGGCGAAAACCATCTCCTCTTTTTTCTTACCAATTTTCGTAACCTTCCTTAGCCAATTGCCGGGTGTTTATTTTCTGGGGGGGACCTTATTCTAAAAAGCGGAAAGGGAACCTCGTTCCGTACAAATTTTTATCCGACTCTCCCTTATATTTTTTTTAAGTTGTCAACATAGCTATGATTCGCCTTCAAAAAAGCTTTCCCCTGCCCCAAAGGGAAGTTGTGGGTTGCTTGAATGCTCTGCATTCAACATCTATTTCTACCCCACCAATTTTGGTTAGTTAAAATTTTCTCTATCTCCCCGGAAAAATGGGAAACCCCATATGAAACATTACCTTCGGTATGGTGCAGTCAATGAAACGACACTGGGGCGGGCCCCGTATTATGTTCATCTACCCAAAGGTCTCAAAGTCGGAATCTCAGAGAAGAAAATTTAAACCCAAAATCGGGGGGACCATGAGTCATGCCCCGGGCGAAAAAAATGATATTTTTCCCTTTCAGGATTTATGCTTCCATTATCAACCCACCCCGCTTCCCAAAAACCCGAAAACCCGATCAGGGCGTGCCGATCCAATAGATTTTTGCACTTGACCTTTTAGGGTCTTTTTTTGGGTTTAGACAGTGTTGAAATCCCCCCCCCATAATTTAAACCCAATAGAGTCCGCTAACACCCGATTAGCCAAATCTGAAAGAAATTTATTCTGGCCACTTTTTTTGGGCAAAAACATTATAAACGCGATGTTTTTTTGGGGGAGGAAAAGTTATCCTATGTTCCCTCCCTTCCAAATCTTTCCCTTGATCATATCGTTTTTCAGGGCTTTTTAAATTAACGTTTAAACCCCGCTTTTGATTTTTTCTGCCGGGGCCCAAAGACTTCCCCTCCCCACAATTTTAACCCGGAAAAAAATCCTTCTCCCCCCAGGTGTTTTTTCCTGAAAAGCAGAGCAAGATCCGTTTAAAACGCTTTAGGTTCTAACCCCCTCATCCATTTTTTGAGCATGAAGCCTTTTTACATTCCATGTAATAATACGCTTTATATTACCCATCATATATTATTGCTCGTGTAACCCCAAATAAACCCCTAAAAATTTTTGGGATGAACTAAGTAAACTTGTAAAAACTTTCCCAAATATTCTTGAAAAAAAAGGAATGCACTTTTAGCCGGGGAGAGTTAACCAAACATCTCCTAAAAAAAGATCCCACGGGACTTTTTTTTCCGCTCCCCAGACCTATCATCAGATAAAATCTCCAAAGAGAACCCCCCCCCCCCCTCCCCCCTGTATACTGTGTCATATCCGAATACCCGGGCCTTTCGCATTTTTGAATGTCCCTCCATTATGGATGAGCAAAAACCATTACACATAACCATTTAATTGTTCTCCATTGCGAAGTGGGCCACCTAATCAGATCCCCCACCCAAAAACTGCAACCTTAAGCTGTAAAAGCAACTGAAAACTGTGCCCCCCGCAATTTTTAAACTAAAATGTGAGAATTAAATGGATCAAAAATTTAATCGGGAACCGACCCCGGCTAAGCTGTCTTAACCAAAAAGGATACGTCATCTTTCCAAAGCTAATAAAAAGCCTTATGTCCCCTTATGGGAACAAAATGTCGTCACCCTTAGCTTTCAAATCCCCCGCCATGTCAAGTTTTGTTTTTTTCTCTCCTCTCTGGCGATCTCGATATTTTTCTTCAATCCTACCATTTCGGCGCTTTCCATCAACTAGGATGACCCCTAGGCCTAGCCCCTCCACCGCTGACTGTGGATCTCTGAAGAAAAGAGGAGGACCTTCGGGTTTGGGAAAACTTTCAATGTCGCTGGGTATATTAAGCAAATTTCTGCTGGGTTTTTTAAGTCCCAGCAAAAAACCGGAAAACGCCCTCCGTCTTCTAGTAACTTTCGCGAGAAATCTGCGAATATAGAACCAAAAACCTTGCACTCAATTCCCGAACTTTTTGATCTTAAGCCGCCAAAACTCGGTTTATCAGCATAGTCCAGGGTTTTTTCCGATGGCCGGTCTTGGACGCTCTTTTCTTGTTTAGGCCGTTGGGGCTAATTTCCTAATTTGGGCCCAGTCTATAGCGCCTCTACTTTTCACTTCCTAATATCCCAAGATACTGTGGGATCTATTTTCACAAGATTTGGTTTAAGGGGAGCTTTGGAGAGAGATTCCCCGGGAAACCCCATTAGTTTCAAATTGCTCCGCCGAGACCGGGCTCCAATGGCATTTTCCCACAGTTTTTTTGTTTCCTTTTCCATTTCCTGAAGTTGGAATTGAAGTCCCCCACTCTTTTTCTATGGAAAGAACCCTTTCCTCCGTCGCAATCTTCTTTTATGGGTTTTAGCCCCCAGAGCCCTTTTAAGTCTTTTTAAAGTTTTGCCGGCCTACTGGTTGGAGGCTTGGAGGGCCGGCAAGATGACCTTCCACCTCTAAACCCCATTTCTTCAATCGGTAATATTTAAAACGAGTGATGTAAGTCCTCAAAACAAGATATTTGAGGCCGATGCTGCGTACTTTAGACTGTAATTTTGTTTGGGCACCCGGGGTCACTGTCTCCCTTTTTGGTTTTTTAAAGCAAAACCCCCGGGCTTGGCAACATTTTAAAGATATTGTCCATTTAAAGGATAAAGATATGTTTAATTCTTTTGGGGTAACCACATAATAAAGTTTTTCTGACCCCAGGGGAAACTGAGATGGGGGGTACTGGGGTTAGCGCCTCTCGTCATGCAGCAGTGTTAGACGTGGGGGCTCTGAAAAAAGGGAGGGAAAGGAGATCTCATGCATTCTGTCGAGTGTTAGGGGTATTCGTCCAGAAGGATGGGGGCAGAGGGTCATACCAGGGGCTGGCGTGCAAACTCACAGAGTGCTTGGCTTAATTTGCAGCCCGGGGCCCTGTTTCCCGCGTGTAGCCAGGACTTTGCAGGTTTTTGTGTATCCGGGTTTTGGTTTTGGGTTGGGGTTGGGAGCCATAAAGGGGAGGGAAGAGGGGCGTTCATCTGCCCGATTCATTATCGCCGCCGCTTGCCTGCCCCGTTTTTATGATGGGGCAGGGCATTAAGAGGGCGGGGGCCACGCGGGCGTCTCCCCCTGTACGTTTCTTGCCCGCCCCGGTTTATTTTTCACGCTCCGTCGCCGCCCCTAGGGCACGGCCCCATCCGCCGCTGTTTGGCTTAGTTCCCGGCCGGTAATCACCGCTGGTGTTGTAAAGAGGGCGCAGGGGGATCGGAGCCTCGTCTACCTGCGGCTGAGCATCGCGGCGCCGGAACCAGAAGTCTTGACTAGACTTTTGAGTTTCAATAAACTTTTGGGGTTTTTGTGATGAAGGTTGAGTATAGTTTTTGGTTTAGGGTTTTTTGATTGGGGCAGTAGGGGTCATGTATAGATGATTGTATCATTCTTGTATACCTCTTTTAGAGGCTGATTCTATTCGAAATTTATTTTTTTAGGTGATCTACAATCTGCCCAGAGTAACCGCTATGTCTGCTTTAAAATATCAGTTTGAAGATAAGGGAATCATTGTTTGCTTGATTTCTACATCTGTTAAGAACTTTTCAATAAACTATTTCCATTTGATAAAATATTTTTATGAGTGGGAGTTTCTCAATTGCTCCAGCTGTAGTCTCTCCATATCCATATCATGTTTAACCTGCTTCAGTACCATTTCTGGGCTGACTATCGAAGAATCCAGCCATCTCGTAAGAATAGATCAAATGTGAATTTTTTTGTTTTTGGAGGCAGATCATGGAACAGAAGAGTTTCTGAAGAGAGCAGCAACCAACAATTCCCTTCTCCATAAGTAAAGTTATTAGACTTTTCCACAATTTCTGGGATTCATCACATCATATTTGAATTTGGTAGAAGGCATTTAACTATTCGATCAGGACCCAGAGGATGGGGTGAAACATTAAAGCCGTAAATTGCTCATTGTATGAAGCGGAAATGTGTTTCCCTCCATTTCTCACATCTTTTTTTTACAGACGCTGCTGCCAGCTCCGTAGAATTATACCTGAAAGTTCACTAATATCCAACAGTATTTTAACTTTGCCGCACTGCACTTTTTGGCGTTTTATGCCCAAAAAAGCGGTTGGATTTCACACGGCCCCGTATATTGAGGGGTACAGGAATCTGGCGGAAAATAGTCCATATTCTGTCTTCTGCTAGCCGGCCGGTGGTTTAGAAGTGCTCAGTAAAAGATCTGTGCTGTGTAAACAGGTTTTCTATTGAGGTCTACACAGTGCAGGTTACAGTCGGATTTTTAGCAGATTCTAAGTACTGGAACCGGCGAATCTCCGATGAAAAGCCTGTGCTATGTAGACATAGCCTAAGGGGGTTGATTTATTTCCACTCAACCTTATTTGCATTCCTCTTTCACTCAGGTGGAAAATTGAGCAGAAATGACACCCCACTACCGTCCAGGCACCCCAAAAATAGCTGCTGCCATCACCTTCCTCAATAAGAAAATCGGAGGGAAGGACTCCACAAACACCACTTACCGGCACTTTCAGGGTTCAAACACTGTAATCAAACATTGCTCTACAGCAGGCACAGAGTTAAAACTGTTAGATCAAGGCTATGGATTTTTAGAGCATACAAGGACTAGACTTATTAAAGTTTTTAGCTTTAATAGAAAAAGTTACAGTGTTAACATAAAATACAAAAATACAATAAAATGACATTCATACAAAACAGTTACAAAATAAAGGGGATAACTTGCAGAAAACACCTAAATTGTGATGTAGATAATCTGTGTCCTTGGGGCAAGGAAGAAACAAGGAACACCGCTTCAGCTGATAGCTGTCCCCCAGGCTGTGAACATAGTTTTCCTGTTGGGATCATATTTTTATAACCAACACAATTGTCTCAGGTTTCAGAGCTGTCCCTCGATGGCTGACTACATTATAAAAAAGGACGGACAAGGCATATTTAGTTAGCTCTGTCCTCTAATTGATCCGTTTTAATGTGGATGAAGATTGTCAAAATTGGGGGGACAGATAAGTGCCAGATCAATTTTGAAGTAGATTAACCCTTTACCTACATATGACGTATGAGTATGTTATAGTGCCGGCAAGGGGCTTTGTAGCAAAATACCCGCAAACCTGGCACAAGTACGTTTTTTTCACATTTTTTCCCACTTAGAATTTTTTGCCGGTTTTTTAGT
>JAODAL010018943.1:0-73369 GCA_025379985.1 Phyllomedusa bahiana | reverse complement strand
GGGAAATTTTTTCTACCCAGGTGACAAGAGAGGAGGAGCAGGAGCACGGGGAGGAGGTAGATGGAGATGAGGAAGACGAGGCAGATGACCCGTAAGCACCGTGGCAGTATACTGGAGATGGGGCAGGGAGCCCCTCGGAGTCACTTGTGCAGATGGCCTGCAGCATGCTGATTTGCCTGGCCAGTGACAGCCGAATAGTCAACATCTGGCAGAGGGATGACTTCTGGCTATCCACCCTATTGGACCCTCGCTACCGGTCCAAAATGGGAGCCTTTTTCCCAGCTGCTGAAAGGGAGGACAAACTCAAATTCTATAGGGAAATACTCTGTAGTCAGTTGGCCGCTGCCAAATGGCGGCATCGTCCCACCGCAGACAGGTCTGACCGGGGTTCTCGCGCTCACGTACTACTGCCGCAGCTGCGGGGGAAGGTGGTGGGGTAGGAGAAGTACCAGCTCCATCAGCAGCAACCAAATGTCTGATCACTGATGAGCAGCTTCCTTCACCCGCCTAGTGAGGAGGCAGTCGCCCGCAGCAGCAGCAGGACCTGGAGCAGACTCTGAACCAACAGGTGGTGGCCTACTTGGACAGCACTCTCCACCCCAGTTAGAAGTTTCTGCTGGACTACTGGGCACCCCAACTGGATGGGGTTCCGCAACTTGCCAAGTTTGCTGTGGAGAAGCTGCCCTGCCCGGCCAGTTGTGTGGCATCAGAGCGGGTGTTCAGTGCGGCGGGGGCCATCGTTACCCCAAGGAGAACCCGCTTGTCCACGGGAAATGTGGAACACTGACCTTTTTTCAACAGGAATCAGGCGTGGATCGGCCAGAATTTCCACACACCATGCCTTAGGCGCAGACAACATCAGCCATTGACGCCTCACCCAAACTGTGAGAAATGAGTCTGGGTTCAAACTACCTGCCTCATCCACTATTCTGATGCCGACAACAGCCTCATGCCACACATCTGCTGACATTTTTCTCCATCTGCCACCAACCATCTTTACCAGGGACCCGTATTGCCACCCACCTCCAAAACTCTGTCCCTTGTGGGCCACTCTATGACCTCATGCTGCTGCTGTTTTCTGGTGCGGTGACCTCCACCCCTGTGTCATTGTGCCCCTCTCTGACCTCATGCTGCTGCTGTGGCTGCTGCCGTAACCTACACACTCCTGTCTTGTGCCAACTCTGTGGCCTATCCTGTTTTTGCCACCACCAGAATGTCATTGTGCCACTGCTGACCTCATGCGCTGCTGACGTGACCCCCCACACTGTGTCATTGGGGCCACTCTGTGGCCTACTCCTGTTTTTTCCAAACCTCCAGAATGTCATTGTGCCACTCTCTGACCCCATGCGCTGGGTGCCGTGCCCCCACCCCTGTGTCATTGTGCCACTGTCTGACCTCATGCTGCTGCTGCAGTGCCCTCCACACTGTGTCATTGTGCCACTCTCTGACCTCTTGCTGCTGCCGCCGTCACCTCCACCCTCTGTCATTGTGCCACTCTGTGGCCTACTCCAGTTTTTTGCCACCTCCAGAATGTCATTGTTCCACTGTCTGATCTCATGCTGCTGCCACCGTCACCTCCACTCTCTGTCATTGTGCCACTCTGTGGCCTACTCCTGTTTTTGCCACCTACAGATTTTCATTGTGCCACTGCCTGACCTCATGCTGCTGCTGTGGCTGCTGCCGTGACCTCCACACTGTGTCATTGTGCCACTCTGTGGCCTACTTCTGTTTTTGCCACCTCCAGAATGTCATTGTGCCATTGTCTGACCTCATGCTGCTGCTGACATGACCTCCACACTGTGTCATTGTGCCACTCTGTGGCCTACTCCTGTTTTTGCCACCGCCAGAATGTCATTGTGCCACTCTCTGACCTCATGCTGCTGCTGCTGCCGCCGTCACCTCCACACTCTGTCACTAATGTTGCCACCTGAGCTCTCAGCTTGATTTTTTTCCAGCTATTGCTGGCATGACTTTATCAGGCTACATTCCCGCTTGAGTTTTTTGGTCAGTTTTGCCCTCTTAAGTGCCCATCGAATTTTATAGTGAAGCGATTCTAAGAGCGGCGGCAGTCATCTGCGTGTCATACTAAAACACAACATTGTATGAAGACCAAACCAAGCTCCCTCTGCATATTTAAGCATGGCACAACGTTATACAGCACCCTGCAGGCTCTGTGCAGCCTGGAAATAGCTGTTTTTAACGCGATTCGTGCCAAAGTAATTCGGACCGAATTTATTCTTGTCGGGAAATTCGTCAAAGTGACCGAACCGAATTTTTGAGAAATTCGGCCATCTCTAATTATAGTAGTTATATTCTTGTACATAGAGAGCAGTATTATAGTAGTTATATTCTCGTACCTTAACTTAATAAAGCGTGGCAGGAGAACCCCCTGTTTTAAAGCATTATAAAAAGACACTAAGAGTAGGTCTAGTACCAAGTGTCTTTTTCGTGAGAATTACGAGTTTTAAGTTTGCGTGGAGCGCTTCTACTACTCTAATTGCGGAAATACACTGAATCAGTGTTTCAGCAGCACAGGCTTCAATTTTTGTACATAGGGGGCAGTATTATATTAGTTATATTCTTTTAAATAGGGGGCATTATTATAGTAGTTATATTCTTGTAAAAGGGGAGGTAAAAGATATTCCTGACTAGGATATTATAGATTAATCCTGTACATAGGGTCAGTATAAAGGTAGTTGTATTCTTGTACATAGGGGGCAGAAATTAAGTAGTTATATTCTTGTAATAGGGGCAGTTTTAAATTAGTTGTTAAATTCTTGTACATAGGGGGCAGTATTATAGTAGTTATATTCTTGTACATAGGAGCAGTATTATAGTAGTTGTATTCTTGTACATAGGGGGCATTATTATATTAGTTATATTCTTTTACATAGAGGGCAGTATTATAGTAGTTATATTCTTGTACATAGGGGGCAGTATTATAGTAGTTATATTCTTGTACACAGGGGACAGTATTATAGTAGTTTTGTAAAAATGTCTAATAGCTTTGAAATGATTGCAGAAATATTTATGTTATATTTATAAAACATGGACAGAATTATTCTTTGAAATTATTCAGGATATTTTTTTTTTAATTGCCACAAATCTCAACTACATACATAGCAGAGTTCAGTTTAACCTTTAATCACGGTTATTTTGTGTTACCTGCACTTATCTGTATACAAAGGCCATTTTGTGTCGTGATAACATGGTCTATTATCTGTCAAGTTTAGTTTTGCTGCATCTGTAAACCAAAAATTAACAAAAAAAAAAGTGAAAGAAAATTGTTGTAATAGTTGTAAACCTGTTTGTTTACTCTATGGAAAAAAATGATAATTTAAAAAGATTATCTTAATGTTCTAAACTTAAAATGTATAACAATAGTAACACAGATGATGTGCTATTATGAATAATTATACAATAAAAATATTTTTAATTATCTTTTCATTCCCACACAGTGACTGCGACAAATTGAGTGTGGAAAGATTGACATCTAAAGCCCAGACTGACCTCATGGTATGATGAAGAACATGGTTCTGCACCCAATAAGAAGACTATAGTAGTAAATACACTGCCATGGCCTTAAAACTAATAACACCGCTGGTCAAGGGATGAGATACACAAGGCAACAAGGTCTTGAAGTTGATATGTTGGACCAGATAAAATAGGAAGGTCTTATAAGGGGGTCATATATTATGCAAAATGCGTGGCCCGGTATACAAAGTTCTGATGCTATCCGGGGTTATGTTTGATACATTTTGGTTCTATCTACACGGTAAGCACTTCCAGATCGTTTTTGAAAACCCGCTTTAAAAAATCTCTATAGACCCCAACAGAAAATTTGAGCTGTAATGTACACGGCTCACATTTACTAAGGTTGGATTTCAAAAACAAAATCCTCAGTTGTTGTGTAAAATGCTGATCTAATGTCAGACTAAATGGTTTAAGGAATCAGAATCCGACCAGTGTTTTGGCCTTTGTCTTGTGGTTGCAGCCTTTGAGGACTGATAAGGCCTCAGAGAAACCTAAGGCCATGTCTACACAGCTCTGGTCTTTGCTCAGATTTTTGGCAGATTCAGAATTTAGAGTCCACCAAAAATCTGACTGTAACCAGTGCCCCATAAACCGCAATAGAACAATTTCCATACCAAGGTATTTGGGGTGGTTTTGCAGCAAAAGTCATGGTGGGTTTTCGGATTCTGGCCGGTCATGGTACATTGAACTGTACTGGAATCCAGTGGATTATAGGACATGTTCAACAAACCAGCGGTTTGGAAATCCAACAATGGAAAACCCGTGATGTGTAGACTACAGCTCAGATATTCTATTCCGGTCTATGGGGCACTGGTTACAGTCGGATTTTTGCAATGTAAGGAATCTGCTTAATAATCCGACCAAAAAACAGTGTTGTGGAGATATGGTCTGATCTGGGGATCTGTCAAATATGTGTCTGAAATTTGGGTGTGGTTTCAGGCATAACTAGAACTTCAATGTTTAATGTGTAATAGAGGACCTGATAAAAACATGCAAACTTTATTTGAATTGTTTAAAGTAGAACGCACTTAGGCTTAGCTGTTGTGCACACTACTCTTCATTCTGTTCTATGGAAGTTCCCAGTACAGTGAAGCGGTATGCTCAGCTGTACTCAGAACTTCCATAGAACAGAACGGAGGGTTCTCCACTCTGAGCAGAAACTATTAGTGGCTGGTTTCAGCTACAGGTGTGGGCAGGCTCTGACTGTTCCACAAGGGAAACCCTTTGGGAGAGTTCCCAAGCATGGAGTTGATTTTCATGAGGAGAGGCAGAAAAGCAGTGAAAGAGAGGAAAAGAGCAAGAGGCTGCATATAGGAAGCTCGTACAGTCCTTTGCAGTAACTGTAGGATGGGCCCCCACAATAAACTTCAACTGCGCGCCCATAATGTAATGAACTGGTGGCACAGAGAATCAAGTACACCAGTGGGCCCAAGGCACTCCAGTCTGACACCAGTCCGAGTCTGCACCTATAACACTGTTAGGGCATATCCTAATAATATGCCATCAAATTACGAGTTGGGAACACTTTTAAAGGGTTTGGTTTTAGGTCTGAACTTATAAGTTCTTTTAGGGTCTGATCTGGAGTTCAATGCCTCTACTATTTCCATCCAACTATACATTTCTATACTTAAGGGGCTAATTATGGACTGCAGGACAGAGCAGACAGAAGTCCTGGGACCAAATCTGACAATCATGAGAATGGCTGTCTTCTGAGTTGTGTTACTATGTTTCTCCTTCTCAGTCATTGCCTCTTATTGGAAAAAGAAGAGAAGGTGGATGGACCATGGCTGCCAGCACATCGGACAGAAGGGGACTGCAGAAATAAAAGGAGCTCAACTGCAGAAAACTGCTCAGGGACTTCCCTAGGTAAATTTTAATTGTCCAATTGTCCAATTTTTATTGCATGGCTTGGTTTTGTTTGCCGATATTGGGATAAGGTTTGTGCTGTCAGACAAGTGTAGAACTTTATATGTTGTCTGGTGTTGATTGTACAGCATGCTGAAACTACTTTTTAGACCCAGTTCTGTCTTGCTCTAGGCAATATTCTGTGACAATAACCTTGAGTCTTGGCATTCATGTGGATGGTACTTGAACATTTTCCACCTATGCAAACAATGTCGACGTTCCCTCAAGTGCCTCCCTTCACAGCAACAGGGTTCCCCAATACTGTTGGACTCTTCTAGCACCCTCTGCTACGCTCTGCACAAAATTATTCTGAAATGGATCTCATTTCGATGGCACATCTGTGGTATGTGCTGGAATAACAAGACCAATCCTTGGTAGTTGCACCTAAAATCTTGCCTCTGGATTTGGAGGGATCATTCATCTTAAAATAAAAAAAAAAAATAGGATATAACGGCCTAAAAAGCATAAGAATAAAAAATCTATGATCAACTGTGCATCCACCGCTATTCTAGCACTTTTCTGTCACTAGTGTTCCCTGTGGTCACATGCAATTCTCTTGACATCATGGCTCACGTGCCATTTAATTTCTCAGCAGTGATTGGTTGTAGGCACTGATTGGTTGTAGCAAAGAACAGGTGTGATGACGCTGGTTGACCTATAACAGAAATTAAGCCAACCAGCAGTCACATGCAAGTAATATGAAACACGCATCAAAATAAATGTAGGGACTAATCAATGGTTATTGGACAGCAAGACGGACAATAACAAGGGTGAAGATGGAGATGAAGTATGAATGACTTCAATTCAGAAGCAAAAGGTCAAAAAACGCTTGAGCCTAACCAATAGCTTTCCCTAACTTTGTCCCTAACCTGTTCCCAACGCTAGCCCTAAAACCAGACCCTCCAGCCCTATTCTATCCCTGAGAATATCTCTACCAATGTTCTTCATCTTTTTTTATCCTAACCAAAACAGTACAGAATTACCGAAGAAAACTCAGGAATAGAACGCACTGCAAGACTGACATGGGGAAGGAGAAAAGGAACAGAGGACCAAAGAGAAATATGGCTCTAACTGAGAACAGAAAACTAACCAAAAGAAGGACTGAGTGCTAGAAACAGAATGCAAGCAGCTCACAAAGCACAATCTCTCAGCTAACAGTATGCAAAGTATCAGGTGCCCAGTGAAGCTCAGCTTTATAGACAACTAGCGATCAACCATTCCCAAATAATCAAGCACAAATGTGTTGCAAAGTTAGGTGCGTGAGGCAGTTGCAAAGCCTGCTTCCCATAAACTAGTAAGCAGGAAAAGTGCAATGGTAGAAGGATTCCTGCCAAAGGCATAACTTGAAGTTCCGGGACCCTAGTGCAAAAAAGTGAGATGGCCCCCCAGCTACCATGTGCCACTTACAATGCTGGTCTCTCCTTATATGGCAGGAGAGCTTTTGGGCCCCGCTACAGTGCCCGGTAGCGACTGCTACCTATGCCCCCCCCTCCAACTATAGCTATGCCCCTGATTCCAGCCATTCTTAACCACAGAAAGTAAGCTAAGACAAGGACACAGCTGACACAAAAGTAAGTTCACCCCTCATATTTTTGTAAATACTGGATTATATTTTTTCATGGAACAACAATGAAGATCTGACACTGGAATTACTGGAACCATGTCCTGTGCTCGGATGAGACCGAGATAAACTTATTTAGTTCAGATGGTTTCAAGCGTGTGTTGCAGCAAACAGGTGAGGCGTACAGAGATAAGTGTGTCTTTCCTACATTCAAGCAAGGTGGTGGGAGTGTCATGGTTTGTGGCTGCATGAGTGCTGCCGGCTGTGGGGAGCTACGGTTCATTGAGGAAACCAGAAATGTCAAAGTGTACTGTGACATACTGAAGCGGACAGGGCCGCAGGATACTATTCCAACATGATAACAATCACCAACAGACCTCCAAGATTAACTCTGCCTTACTAAAGAAAATGAGGGTAAAGGTGTTGGACTGGCCAAGCATGTCTCCAGACCTAAACCCTTTTGAGCATTAAATAGAAGATGGAGGCACGCAAGGTCTTTAACATTCACCAGCTGCATGATATCATCATGGAGGAGAGAAGAGGATTCCGGTGGCTGCAACCTGTGAATCTCTAGTGACCTCCATGCCCAAGAGAGTTAAGGCAGTGCTGGAAAATAATGGTGACCACACAAATATTGACACTTTGGGAACAATTTCTCCATTTTTACTTAGGGGTGCACTCATTTTTGTTGCCAGCGGTTTAGACATTAATGGCTGTTTATTGAGCTATTTTGAGGGCAAACCAAATTTACACTGTGATACAGCTGTGACACTGAACTACTTTACATTGCAGTCAAATGTGCGAATATCTTCAGCGTTGTCCCATGAAAAGATATAATACAATGTTTACAAAAATGTGTACGTACTTTTGTGAGATACTATATCTTCTTATAGATAACCTAGTTTTATTTTTTAGTTTTAGGTCTGACAACAATTTTAAGAATCTGCTGCTAGCATCCAGGTGCCAGATACCACAGAGAACCCTCAGAGGTTTGTTGAGAATACACCTGTGGAGTTCATATTTTGATTGGTCTGTGGTTAATTTTTAGATAACCGTGGTTCCAATCGTCCAACATTTATGACTATCAATACGAGTCTTTTTGTACTGATACTTATTTAGTTTACCGTAAATATTATTATATCTCTGCTATGTAGATAATTATATGACTTGGTGTAAATATCTCAGGTTTACTGTATAAATATGGAATTTCAATTTTCAAATAGTTCTCTTTGTAACAAACATGAATAATGTATTTGTAGCTATGTCTTGCATGCCATGACAATCCCTCAGGATAAGTAGACTCATCTGTCATTGACTAGGATTGACCGGTTAAGTTATACATAATTATTGCTCAGTCGCCTGGTAGTTAGCGTCACAGAAACATGCAAGGATTAATTGAATCAGAGGAAACATGCATGTAGTCGAATAATGCAAACAAGGCTTCATGCTGGGTCCCCACACTGTTTCAATAAAAATAATAACAGTTAAGAGCAGGTGAATCTCATTAAAAAGATTTCATATCATTCTTTGCTCGAAGAAAGGTTTTCAAAGATGGTTCTTCAAATTCACGTAACACAATCGTTAACTTACAGTATTAAAATCATTCGGAATGATACGCTCAAGAGCGATTCGCAAGCATTGGGCAATGCTGACCATACAGCCAGAAGTCCAAAGTAGGCACCAACAAAATAGGAACAAAGATAAAGCAGGGATCTACGGTAATAAGAATGTGCAGGGAACAAACAAGATCACAGACAGGACACAATGGATTCCAACCAAAGGTGCGGTTTAAACGTAAATGCTAAGGAACAATACATAGACATACCTGGAAACAACACCAAGAACATAAACAGTAGACTAAAAGCTAAACTCAGCAAGGAAAACCAAGGCCCGACCAGGGCAAGAACACAGGCAGAGAACAAGGCAAGGAAACTCAGACAAAGACAACAGACACAAGGATACCAACGTAGGTGGATACCACAAGCGACACAAACAAGACAGCGTGTGCACACCAACTGCTAACAAATACAGGATAAGAAACCACACCAGCAAACAACAGCACAACATGATCACGCAAACAGCACAAACCATTGGCCAACAACAAGATCAGGCTGGGAGTGCTGAGTTGGGAGAAGGTCCTAGGCTTATAACCCCACAGGAGAAAGAGTTAAGTTGGTAGAGGAAGCCTAACTCCAATGCAACACTGTGGGAAATAAATAGTGGAGATGGGCCACCAACCCCTCTTATAGAGAGACAGGAAAATGTGGGCAGCACCAATAATAGGAGGAGCCAGCATGGCCAACACGGGAAAAACCACACAACAACCAGCATGACAGGCAAGCAGCGCGCCAGGAACTAGCACACTGCGCGACAGCAAGTCACACGTGCGAAAGACAAGACCGAAGCACGCGACCCGTGAACAGACCCCCCGCCCTTTAAACCCCCTACATTCTCCTCCAATTCCACAAATGGAATATTCCACCTAGGTGGTGGGGACCGAAAACACTCCGGTGGCAACCCCAAAACCAAATTACAGTGCTGCACTAGGACGCACTCCAGACTGGGAATACCTAGGAAATGGAGGTGCATAGGAGGAACAAACGGGGGCACAAGCCAAAAAAGGAGGGGAACCCAGGCTGGCAGAGACCCGAAGCCAACGGGACTCAGAAGTGCTCAGGGTGACACCGTAAGCCATGGGAACTCAAAGACCCAGGCGATCACCGTAAGCACGGGGATCATAAGGCTCAGTGGCGGCATCGTAAGCCACGGTGACTCAGAAGTATCCGAAGGTTGCCAGCAGCAGCCCAAACCCAAAAAGATCTGCAGAAAAAGTAAAGGAAAAATATCACTGATCCCTTACTACACAAAAACTATGAACTGCCACAAACCAAGACTCTCACATAAACCAAATAACAGAGGGCAAGAAGTTAGCAGGAGTCCATGGCTCTAGATCCAACAGTAACAGGAAAGCAGGAAAAGCTAGAAGTAGTGGACCCATACTTTGACCACTGCCGGGCACTGCTCCTAGGGGGCGTGACAGAGCGACCACACCCCACAGGTGAAGGGGAATTTTGTTAGGAGGAAGCCCACCCCACATGACCACACTGTGGGAATAAGAGAGTGTACACAGATGTGGCCACCCTCTATAGAGAGACAGGGTAAATGGGGCATCAGCCAAGATGGAGGTGCAGCATGGCCAGATCCTGGGAAATAGCCTAGCACAGTCAAGGCCGCAGGCGGCAAGCAGCGGCGCGCATGAACGCACTACGGCGACCAGCAGAGACCACCGCGAAGGACAAAGACCTGCAGCACGCAATCCGTGAGCAGGCTAAGACCATCAAGTCACCATGAATGAGATAATCATCTCTTAACCCCTTGAACGACCAACTCCATTGTCATTCTTGACGAGCGGGTGGAACATTTTTTCTCTGTTGTCAATCGACGAAAGCCAAAAAATAGCTACCAGTAGAAAAGCGGTGTTTGTCGGCTCCAGCTAAAGTTAAACCATGCTCCGTCCTTAGAGGCCACTGTCCTGTTTAAAATTGCATGAACTAGGAGGAAGCGTCCGATACTCCACCATTTAGCATCCCTCTTCGAACATTAGCTTCCTGCAGAATCCTCATGTACTTTCATACATAACAACAGGTATTCTCCCCTTCCTCCGACGACAAATTCCTAAGCTGTCCTCGAGTCAGACGCCTGGGAATAGCGCTCTTGCATCCCCAGACCCACCTACATCTCTTTATAAAGATCCTATAACCAATCTCCAGCCCGCAACAAACGGCCATTATGCAAAAAAGCCGTGATTCCATCCACTTACACAATGATTAATTCTCTCTTGCATGTAGAGGCGTATAGAAACACAGCGATCTAAAACAACGAATGCGATTTTCCACGCCTCGCAAACTTGCACCTTGTTTCCACATAACCGGTTCAGGTTCACATTTCATCCCATACCAAACTCGCACTTTATTTAGGTAAAAAAAAAAAGAGAGAGACACCCAACCTACGTTAACAAGACATAATTTCAAAACCTTACACCTCCCCTTAGCTAAGCATCCCCTACATCGGGAATCCTCCTATACTTGCTGTATACACTTCTGCTTTCGCCGTACTACATGTTATTAGTATTATACAAAACTACACACCCGCTCCTCCCTACCACTCTATGAACTAAATACAATTACAGCACACTCTAAACACCAAATATTTTTTATGACACAATTAAAAAACCAAACGGCACCATATGTAAGAAAACCGAGCGGCGAGAGCAGACACATCTTAATAAAAAATATACGCTAAATCTCGCTACGTTCGACGCTTCATACCCTTAAACCACAACAAGTAGAAGTTCCTCCTCTAAGTTTTACTAGGCTCTCACGGACTCCAAACAGGCTTCCACCGTAAACGCCACCCGTAATGCTGCCAATCTCCCCCGAACGGGGTCGAAGTCTAACTCCCACCCTTCCCACACAGAACCCACAGACAACAACCATATTACACTACACACAAACACACACACACACAGTTTCCTGCATGACACTCTACACACCTATACAGCGACCTGACTCCACCTCACCACGGAAAACATCCCCTTTCTTTATACCTGAAAACACCTGCGCTCTGCCTATACGTGGTTTTAATTTCCCCGTGCTCAGCCTATAATATATTAATGATCACAAAAGGTTACACAATCATATTGCATTAATTAACATGATTTAGTATTGCAGATTTATAAACTCAGTTTGCCATTTGCTATATGTTTACTATCTTAGCGGAGCCAGAAAACACTGTACATCTAACCTCACCTTCTCTCTCCATCACGCGAGATGGTATTTTAACTCGACACCTCCCTCTTTCTTCTTAATACTTAGCATATATTTGCAAGTATTACATCTAAACATACCTCGCACAAGGAATACAACCGTTCCACCACACGGAGGGGTCGAGTAACCCAGCAATTAATTGATCTTTTGATTATTTTCTTCTTGAGGATTAATAAAATTCCACGACCCACACACGAAACATTTTCTTACCTATATCATTATCAGATGGGCGATCACATTGAGATTGCACTACTACAAATAGCTGGATACTTCGTTTAGCGAATTTCAGGACTAAACAGTCTGCGTTCTTCGCCAACACAGCCATCGAAACTTATTAGGTGCGGTACTTCCGAGGTGAAAACGAACCAATGCATGCTTTTGATTGCTAAAAAATGGCTCGCGAGCACAATGGCGCGAGTAACATGGTGGCTAAAAGAACTCTGGGTAGGAAGAGAAGGGCATAGCCTATTCAATGACATGCGTGCAAGAAGATGAAATGCCTATCAGAGACCGGCGGGATTCTGTGAAGTCACCGGCACATAATAAGTCCAGGTCCACCACACACGCTGGGAGCCGCAGCACACTCCTCTCACTGTAGCCTGATCCAGAGGAAAGGTGCTGCCAGCGTCAAGGGACTGATTGTGTAGCTCTTACTGACAGAAACTGATATTTTCTATTAACATGCGATTTTTGTGGGTAACTCAGCTTGTCTCAGAGGACTAGCTCCTCGTTTTAATGTTCTATTTCTGATTTTTTTGGTATCTGGATACTGAAGTCCAGTGTGCGTACCACCACCAATGCGCAGCTGCATATACATCTTTATGCTATCAGCCTCACACAGCACTTTGAGATAACCCGAGGTTATCTAACGTCCTTTCCTGTTGTAACTTCAATTTAAAGACTACAGCGCTTTTTACACAATCCACATACCACTTCATTCTTTGGTTGACTCAATTCATTTGCGCGCAATTTAACATCCAGGTGATTAATTAACTCAGCGTTGTTATCTCGCCTGTTGAGGTCACTAAAAACAAACAACCATCTTATCTTCACAACACGCACACTAAAAAGCGACATATTTTTCCTGTAGCATAAATTACATTAACCGAAGCGTTAATTTCACTCACACACACACTTTTTCTCATAGTTGTGTAACTACTAAAATTACATGCCATTAACATGCTACAAAGAATGGTAATTTTTTGGTTCGCACATCTCCAATTCTTTGCGGCGCCAACCCGGTTAGGAACCAGGCGGGTTAAATTAAAGCAATGCGAGTTTTTCTTGTTTGGTCACAAAAAGAAACCCTTCTTTTTCAGATCGCCAAATAGGGAGGAGCAATTATGCCTGTAGCATAATATCATATCCCAGAAGTGTTAATTAATCCTGATTTGTGCTTTTACAATTCATAAACACCCCCACGAGGATTTTAAAACGAACACGCACAGTGCTTATAATTTAATAGAGTCTGAGTGGAGTCTGCACCATAATTAAAACTTATTTTCCTGGCCATATTGTGAGCAGCAATTTAGTATCACAAGGCTCTTACCCCCAAGCTTCTGCTTAGCTAGCTGTTCATTATGGCGTCAAATAAGCAGTGTGCTGTCACTTATCATTATACCAGATTTCTTACATCAACAGTGTCTGTACATTTCTTTAGAACAAACAGTATGTACAAGACCACAGAGAGTCATGGCAGCGCTCTTCACCTGCGAGTGTAGTGCAACAAACACATCACTCGGACGCAGGCCCAGGTTGCCAGCACAGAGAACAAAGGCGGACGTCGCAGCCAGGGAGTCACTCTCAGGTCTAAGTAGCCAAGAACTCGCCCAGTGTCATCTAGCGGCCGTGTGTTGTATCAAGGCAACATCCAATGGGTTCTTGCTTAGTTGAACTTTAGGTCATCCAAATTCCGTCCTTCCAGATGACATCTCCGACAACTCCCAGCCAAGAGTCTAGGGAACATCAGACACAACCCTCTAGTTTGAGCATTGCCCGGGGAACGGCTCAGCGGACCCATCCACACTGTCCTCTCAAACCCGCACTCTAGTCCCCAGGTCCGTTCCCTCAGCCACAATAGATCTACCTATGTGTCTGATGACTCAGCGCCACTCCCAAAATCAGCGAGTATGAACAATCCTTGAGGCAGGGCAAGTCAGCAGCTACTTGGCCAGCTCAGAAATGGGGCCAACAATATTCTCTCGCATCTTCGGCAGCTAGTCGGTCAAAGTATAGATTGTTGGAGAGTTCGGCATGCGGGAAGATCATGTTTGTTAAGCGGCAGCCTCTGCATACCAAGACACTGGTGATTGAGGACAGCAGTGACGATGAAACACAAATAGATGAGGATGTAGCCGACCAGCAAACTTCGGGGCCCGGGAGAAGGCAAAGGGTGCTCTCTCATCATCGTCAGGAGAATAGGGCGTCCAGGCAGGTTGCGCGCCGTCAGGCAGCGCAGCAGCCAGCAAGAGTGGGTTGTGTGGACCGTGAATCAAAGCAGGGTAAACAAGGCACGAGTGATGTCAGGAAGCAGCAAGCGCGGGATCCCCCCACGGGTAAAAAACCTCAGCATCGCAGTCCACAGACAGTTAGACAGCACAGGGGCTACCGCGAAGGTACAGCGGAAGGTAGAAAGTCCACGTCAGTGCGGACGCATTGGCCGGTAAAAGTCTGCACTTCCGTCTCAGGAGGCCGAATATAGGGTATTATTGTAGAAACTTGGTTTGCAAAAGTGAACGTGGCCAGTGACGCTTAATGTTGGAACCTACGGCCCTGCATACATACACCATGCAGCTTGATCACCAATCCTTGTGGCTAGGGAGAAACGTGGTTTCAGGATAGTGGATGGCCATCCAACTACAAAGCCATTGCATCCAGTCAAGGCTCCACCACCATCTGCAGAAGGGAGATGTCTTGTTGTTCATCATTGCCATCATCTCCCGGTTCCAGATGCTCCTGCTCCTCAAGCTACTCATGGCCCAGCAGTCGATCAGTCAAGGCGATTGCAAAGAGACAACAGTATGCGACAACCAACCAAAAGGTCGGAAGCAGGCAGACAGTGCTCCTGTCCAAGTTGGTTGGTTCCTCTGGTCAGTTGCCCTCCCTTTCCAAAACCGGATGGAGCTCGGCACCATTCGAAGAGAAATAATGGCTTGTACCGAGCCGAGAATCTGAGAGTTTCCAAGCTGTAATTTCTTTTCCAAAAAGGCAAAACCAGCACTGTCCCATAAATTTTAGTTAACAAAATGTGATACCAATGTCCTTGAGCTTAACGTTTTTTCAAGGTGCACGGGCCAGCGTCGGGACCTCTGAGCTGACATAACTACGGCCAGGGCCAGTATTAAGTCCTTTACGCCATTGGGGAAATGTGCTTCCGCGCACCAATTTACCACACCAACAACTAGCGACAGGAAGACGCCCGCTTTCTCCCCACCACTTGCAACGGCGGCTCCTGCCTCCTCAAATGTCCCAGCCAGACCTCCTCCTCCCCCCCCTCGATTTTTATAGACACACAACACCACGCACCACCATCTCAGCCTCACCACAAGTACAGTAAGATTGGTGGGTGGTTCATGGTTGTTAGCTGAGTGGTGGGGGTGGGGGGCGGAGGATCAGGGGCGGAGGGGAGAGGGAGTGGAGGGGGGGGGGGGGGGGGGGGAACCAACAACGTCGTAGGTGCACAGCGGTGTCATGCAGATTCAACCACCTGCTATGCCTCGGCGAATCGAAGTCACACAGGGAGGAACTGCTCACCTCGTCATGCAGCCACAAGAAATTGACATTGTCGTGGCTTTCATCACGCGCCACAACTGCTAATCGGAACCATGAGGTGAACGGACAAATGGGAGTGAAACATGGCAGTCCGCCAACTGCTCACCGATGAGGGATGGACCATGCCCCTAGACCATGGGTGCATGCTGTTCAATCTGTGTTGTGAAAAGGTTCCTGAAGCCTTCCACCGATCTTCAGAAGAATCTGCAACATGGCCATAAACTGAGCATGCACTTCATCCATTCTAAACAAAGCCAGAACACCCTCCTGCGAGTTGCAGTGGCAGAACGTTCCTCAGCCCCAACACACTCTGATAAGCCGATGTCTAACACACCCGTTTCGGATATTCCAGCCTGCATCATGTTGGGCCCGCACTGCAATGAACAGGAGAAAGACCATATAACACGCTTTTATGATAATCCAGCCCACCATCCGCGGAACAGTAAGTCCGCCCCCCCTAGATGTAAACTTTTGATTGGAAGAACATTGCAACCCGCCTCATGCGTGACACCTGCGTTTGTGAGGCCATAAACGAGGAGGGCCCCACCCCACGTATATTGAGTCATTCTCGCCAGGACTACGATGAATAACGTCATACCACTGCTTCATAGTCCAGGTTACCAGAAATGCTGAAAAATCTGTCTGGGCAACGAGGGACACGAGAGACGTGGCAATTACATCTCGCATCCACAAGAGTCCGGTGGCGGGACTGAAATGGAGGAGGAATGAGGAGCACATTGGAGCATAAGCATTGTCCTGGTGAAATTGAGTGGATTTGTCTACCCAGGTGACAATATAGGTAGAAGGCAGAAGCAGCTGGAGAAGGTAGATGGAGATGAGGAAGACGATGGGTCAGATGACCCGCAAGCAACCGTGGCGAGATTACAGAGGAGATTGACGGCAGGACCCCTCGGAGTCACTTGTGCAGATGGCCTGCGCGGTGCTGATTTGCCTGGCTATGACAGACGAAAGTCCCTAACATCTGGAACAGAGGGAAACATCTGGCTCTACACGCTCTATTGGACCCTCGGTTTCTACCGGTCCAAAATGGGGAGCCTTTTTCCCAGCTGCTGAGAGGGGACCGAAACTCAATTAGCTATAGGGACAACCTCCGTAGTATCGAGATGGGTCTGCTTCCTATGTGTGGCATTGTCCCTCCTTCTGACAGGTCCTGACCGGGGGTTTCTTTCAGCGACTCACTTACTAATGCCGCGCTGCTTGGGGAAAGTAGGGGGGTAGGAGCATTACCAGCTCCTCAGCAGCAACGCAAGTCTAAAGCGTCACGATGAGCACTTTCCATCACCCGCCTAGTGAGGAGGGGCAGTCGCCAGCCAGCAGCAGCAGGACCTGGAGCATGACCCTGAACCGACAGGTGTGGCCTGACTTGGACCAGCAACTCTTGCCACCCCAGTTAGAAGATCCGGCCTGGACTTACAGGGCAGCAAACTGGATGTGTGGCCCGCAACGTGCCGAGATTGCTGAGGAGAAGCTTGTCCCTGCCCCGCCAGGATATGTGGCATCAGAAAGCGGGTGTTCAGTGCGCGGGGGCCATCGTTACGCCCAAGGAGAACCCTCTTGTCACGGGAAATGGGGAAAAACTGACCTTTGCCCAAAAAGGGGAATCAAGGCCCGTGGTTTGGGCCGGGGTTTTCCACACCCCAAAATGCCTTAGGCGTCAAAACTACTTTCCACCCCGACGCCTCACCCAAACTGTGAGAAATGATTTCTGGGTTTCAAAACTCCCCCTGCCCCCCAGCCACAAATTCTGTTTTCCCCGCCACCCCCTGATTGCCACAAATTGTTTGCCCAAGTTTTTTCCTTTTCCCTTGCCAAAAAACCCTCTTTACCGGGGAAAGTTTTTCCCCAAACCCTCCCTCCACATTTTGTCTTTTGTGCAACCTATGCCCATGGCTGTTTGTTTGGGGTGCCGTGACATCCACACTGTGTTTTGGCCACTCTGGGGCCTACCCCTGTTTTTGCCCCCCAGAATGTCATTGTTCCCTGATGACATAAATGCTGCTGTTTGCCATAACCTCCACACTGTGCCCTTTGTGCCACTCTGGGGCCTATCCGTTTTTTGCCACCTAAAGGGAATGTTTTGGGGCCCACTGTCTGCCCAATCTTTGCTGCGGGTTTGGCCCGTGCCCTTTAAACCACTGTGTCATTGGGGCCATCTGTGGCTACCCCTGTTTTTGCCACCCCCCAAATTTGTAAATTGTCCCAAATCTCTAACCCCCCTTTGCTGTTGCCGTCCCCTTCTCCCCCCTTTTTCCCATTTTTCCCCATCTTTGCCCCTCATGCTGTTGCCCCTTCCCCGTCACCCCCCCACTCCTGTGTAAATTGTCCCCCTGTTTGGGCCTACAACTTTTTTTTTTTTCCCAACCCTTCAGAATGCCCATTTGTGCACTTTTCTGACCTCATGCGGGGCAGCTGCCGGGACCTCCAACTGTTTCTTTTGTTCATCTCTGCCCCTCATTGCGTTTTGGCTCTTGTTCTGCTTTTGGTTTCCCCTCCACACTGTGCCCTTTTTTTCCACTCGTGGCCTACTCCTTTTTTTGCCACCTCCAAAATTGCATTGTGCCACCTCTAAACCTCTTTGCTGCTGCTGTGGCTGGGGGCTGCCGTAACCTCCAAACTCTGTCATTGTGCCACTCTGTGGCCTACTACTGTTTTTCCAAACCTCCAAAATTGTCATTGTGCCACTGTCTGCCCTTTCATGCTGCTGGGGCTGTTTGCCGGCCCTCCACACTGTGTCATTGTGCCTCTCTGTGGCCACTCCATGTTTTTGCCACCTCCAGAATGTCATTGTGCCACTGTCTGACCTCATGCTGGGCTGCCGTGCCCTCCACACTGTGTCATTGTGCCACTCTTGTGGCCTACTCCAGTTTTTGCCACCTCCATAATGTCATTGTGCCACTCTCTGACCTCATGCTGCTGTGGCTGCTACCGTCACCTTCACACTCTTTCACTGATGCTGCCACCTGAGCCCTCAGCTTGTTTTCTTCCAGCTTTCGCTACCATGACTTTATCAGGCTACATTCCCGCTTCAGTTTTTTGTTCAGTTTTGCCCTCTTAATTGCCCAGGGAATTTTATAGTGCAGCGATTCTCAGCGCGGCGGCAGTCATGTGTGTGTCATACTAAAACCCAACATTGTATGAAGACCAAACCAAGCTCCCTCTGAATATTTAAGAATGGCAAAACATTCTACAGCACCCTGCAGGCTCTGTGCAGCCTGGAAATAGCTGTTTTTAAGCGATTCGTCCCGAATAATTCGGACCGAAACTATTTGGTCGGAAATTCGGTGAAGGGTTAAACCGGGAATCGAATTTTGAGAAATTCGCCCATCTCTACCTATATTGCGATTTCTTTTGAGGACACATAAAACACCTGCATCAATAATTTCGGCTTGCTGTTGATCTTGCCTCAATATATTTATGTTTTTATAAAAAATGTGTTTTATTTTTTCGAAATCTGCTGTATGGTGTTGAAAAAAGGAATGCATTTTTCTTTCTATTTTCTGGAATGTTTTTTTTTAAATAAAATATTTTCCTGTGTCATGTAAGCTACTTTTTTTAGGGCATTTTTTATAGTTGTATTTTTATAACCTCTATTTTTAACCTACATGTAATATTCTTTTTCTCATCCTCAAAATCTGTTTTATGCAAGCTCTCCTGGCTCTAATAAACTCACCCAAAGGTATGGAATTAATGGTATGTTTGGAATGTGCACTATTGGCTCTGAGAATTGTATTCCCACTCGTGGGTTTCATATAATTTTGTTAATTACTTGCTGAGGTAGACACATCTCCCAAAGTTGTATATCCAGAAATGAAATTTGATTTTTTTCAAATGTACCCTGTGAATCTTAAGTTAATCTCATTATTGTTGAGGTACGATGCAAAGTCTGGTATGGACGCCACATCGTGACCCCATACCACTAAGAGGTCATCAATGTAGCGCCCATACCAGAGTATGCATCGCCCAAAGGATTCTCATGATTGAAAATTGTAGAATGTTTCCACCAAGACATAAATAGGTTTGCTATTGAGGGAGAGGATGTTGCTCCCATAGGGGGCCCCTGATAAATTGGTATATAATATGAATCATTCCAAATCTGAAATAATTAAATTTTGTAACAAAAATTCCACACTTCCAAAATGAAAATTTCAGACCCTTTATCGTAATTACACTGAATTTGTTTTTAAGTGGTACTCCTAAGCTGTTTTTCACAAAAAAGTTTGGGGTTTTACTGGTATAAACCCAGCGAAAGTCTGCAATACTGTGGAACTATCTTTCAAATAGCTGGTGTTGGTGTTGAACCAAGGGTTGTAGATATTTATCCCAAAGAAGTCACTCCCGCTTTTTTCCATCAAACTGCCATTGCTGGAAATAATAGGATGTAACTCTGGGGGGAATTTTTCTTTGTGTATTTTAGGTATTCCATATAAAATGGGTACTCTTGCATTTTTGATTTCCAAAAATTTCTTTTGTTTTTCATTTATTGCCCCCAGACTTATTCCTGCTTCCAACAGTTTTTGTAGATTTTTTTGTATAACTGTTGTTGTATCTTTTTAGAGTTTGCGATATGTGTTCTGGTCTCCCAACATTTCTTTTATCAATTTAGAATATAATGCGGCATCTAACACAACTATGGAACCCCCTTTGGTCTGCTTTTTTTGATTATAAAGTTATTATTTTCCTTAAGCTGTTTTAAGGCAATTTGTTCCTTTCTGCTTAGATTATTTCCTTTTTTCCTCTTATTTAATTGTTTACTTTTTAATATATGTCTGAGGTCTCTTTACATAATTGTTTGAAATGCGTCCATGGCATTAACCCTAGCCTTTATAGGATAAAAGTCAGGGTTGCTACATGTATGCCTGATATCCGTACCCACAAAATTAGATACTGTATCTTCTGATTGTAACTCTTTTAACGTAACTAAGGCTAATTGCTCTTGAAAAGACAAAGTATCAAATTCTTTACAATAACGATCTTGTTTATGATAAATCTCTGTACTCTCCAGATCCACACTTTCCCTATTCTGTTCCTGAAAATGTTTTTAACCGTCAAAGTTCTTACAAAGCGGTTTAAATCCAGCATAGTATTGAAGAGATGAAAGTCCCGTGCTGGAGCAAAGTTAAGTCCCTTGTTGAGAATGGCATATTGTGATTCTGTCAAAATAGTTGGTGTAATAATTCCGACATTGTTATCCAAATCATGACATTAACCTATATCTGTTTGTGTGAAAAAATGGACAGAGAAACAAAGTTGGCACAAATCTTTGGGACTTCAGAAATAAATTCTACAGAAAAAGAAGGTGCCCTTGTTATATTAAAAGAACTGGAAAAAGCCCAGATACAGGAAACAAAACTTTGGTGGGATCGTAATTCCCTAAGAACATATTTAGAAAAAGGAATCATACCAAGAGGCTTGCGCTTAAGAAAAACTCCTACTTTCCTATATACCCATGATTTTATAAATAAATGGAATCAGGCACTTACCGACTGTTCTATAAATTTGATTAATCTTATTATAGAGTTTCCCGATATAGAAAAATTACAAGACAACATTAAAAACAACATAATTAAGATTGAAAATATTATTGTCAAAACACAAAAAAGCAAATATCAAAGGGATCTGGATGATTATGAAAATAACAGAGTGTATACGTGGAAAAAAGAGTCAAATTTTAGACAGTCTAGATCCATATTAAAATCAACTTGACGACGTTATAAATCTAGAAAGGAAGTCAGTTTTTCTGATATAGAACATACTGAAGCGGGTACCTCAGAATCTGATGGCGCATCTGTAGAAAGACCCAAGACAAGAGCCAGACAAAATAAACAGGAACAACATAAACCAAACGCAAATGCCAAGGAGAACACAAACACTACAACAACAAAAAACGGGCAAGAAAGTATGCCAGCATGCAAAACAAAGGGAAAAACAAAAAAGAAATAACTGAATGTTGTGATTTGGATAACAATGTCGGAATTCTTACACCAATTATTTTGACAGAATCACAATATTTCCATTCTTTAACAAGGGACTTTAACTTTGCTCCAGAACGGGAAATTTCATCTCTTCAATACTATGCTGGATTTAAATGCTTTGTAAGAACTTTGACGGTTAAAAAAAAAATTTTAGGAACAGAATAGGGAAAGTGTGCATCTGGGGAGTACAGAGATTTTATCATGAACAAGCAAATAGCATCCCTGGGGTGTATTAAAAGGGGAATAGAGGCACATGATAAGAACATTATTCTCCCTTTTATACAAGTCATGGTTAGACCACACATGGAATGTTGTGTAGTTTTGGGACCAGTGCACGGGAAAAAGACATTGTAGAGCTTGAACAGGTACAAAGGCGGGCAACAAAATTTAATAAAAGGACTGGGTGGACTACAGTACACTGAAAGATGGCAAGATTAGGTTATTTAGTTTAGAGAAAAGAAGGCTTCGGGGGGACATAATAAATATGTTTAAATACATCAAAGGTCAATATAGAGATCTCTCCCAAGATTTATTTATACACAGGGCTGTATCTAGAACAAGGGGGCATCCTTTATGTCTTGAGGAACGAAAGTTTCTACATAAACATAGAAAGGGGATTCTTTTACTGTAAAGCAGTGAGACTATGGAATTTCTGCCAGAGGGACTGGTCATGGTGAATTCAATAACGAGTTCAAAAGGGTTTGGATGCATTTTGGAGCGTAATAATATAACAAGTTATAGTGACAAAGATTCGGGAAAGAGGGGTCATTGACCCAGGGATTTTTTTTGATTGCCAGATTGGAGTCAGGAAGGAATTTTTTCCCAAAAATGAGGACAATTGGCTTCTCCCTCTTTGGGGGGTTGTTGCCTTCCTCTGGATCAACACCTTAGCACAACAGGCTGAACTAGATGGACGACTTGTCTTTTTTTAGCCTTACAAACTACTATGAATAAGATCGTTATTGTAATGAATTTGATACTATGTCTTTTCAAGAGCAATTAGCCTTAGTTACGTTAAAAGAGTTACAATCAGAAGATACAGTATCTAATGTTGTGGGTACGGATATCAGGCATACATGTAGCAACCTGACTTTTATTTAATAAGGTAGGGTTAATGCCATGGACTACTGGGAACTCCCTGCTTATCGGTCTCCCCCTCTGTAAACTCTCCCCTCTCCAATCTGCCTGAATGCAGCAGCCAGGCTTGTCTTTCTTTCCAGCCGCTATACTGATGCCTCTACCCTGTGTCACTCGCTCCCCTGGTTGCCATCCCGCACAGAATACAGCATAAACTCATCACTTTTCACCCTTAAAGCTCTCCACGTGCTGCACCCCATACATCTCCTCCCCCATCTCTGGTCTACCACCCTGCCCCCTCTCTTCCGCTCAGCTACGGACATCAAAACAGACTACAATCATCTGACTTCCCATGCCGTCTTCAAGATTTTGCATGTGCTGCACCCATTCTCTGGACATGCTACCACGTTTCCATCAGACACAATCCCCGCCTTTCGTAGTTTTAAGAGTGTCCTGAAAACACATCTCCTCAGGCAGGCCTACCAAAACCACTATTTTCTAACCCACACCTTCTATCACACACATTCCTGTCACTCCTACACTAGGGACTCAACAGGCACTTATCTGTATATAGATGTACAGTCATGGTGGCAGGTTCACCCCAAATCTTTATGTAAACCTCCCCATATTTATTAAAACATGGGTGGGCATTGTAAATTTAGCACTTTCCCCTCTTTGTTTCCCCAGCACCCTCTTAAAATTGTAAGCTCTTGCGAGCAGGGCCCTCAACCTTGTGTCTCACCTGTAAGTAGCGTTCACGTGTAATGTCTGTTTTTGTCTGTAATTATACCCTTTCATTGTAAAGTGGCGAAATTTGTTGGCATATAAATAAAGTTATTTTATAAATAAGATTTTTTAAGGGACGCATTTCAAACAACTATGTAAAGAGACCTCAGACATATATTAAAAAGTAAACAATTAAATAAGAGGAAAAAAGGAAATAATCTAAGCAGAAAGGAACAATTGCCTTTTAAAAAGCTTAAGGGAAAAAAAAAAACTTTATAATCAAAAAAGCGACAAAGGGGGTTCCATAGTTTTGTTAGATGCCGCTTATATTCTAAATTGGAAAAGAAATGTTAGAGACCAGAACACATATCGCAAAAATTGAAAAAAATACAAAACGTTAACAAAAAAAACTACAAAAAAATGTGCACAGGGAAAAAGTTCTGGGGGCAATAAATGAAAAAAAAAAGAAAATTTTTGGAAATCAAAAATGCAAAAGGGACCCTTTTAATGGAAAACCTAAAAACACAAAGAAATATTCCCCAGAGTTTCTCCTATTATTTTTAGCAAGGAGTTTGATGGAAAAGCTGAAAGGGGGACTTCATGATAAATATCTCAAACCCCCCTTTATTCAAAAAAACCCGGCTATTTGAAAGATATTCCACAGTATTGCAACTTTCCTAGGTTTACATTCAACAAAAATTTCACAAGGTTTTAATTTGGTATTTAAAAGCTTAAAACCAGTAATACCCCAAAATTTAGTGAGAACAGCTTTGGAGTACCATTAAAAAAAATTCAGTAATTACGATTTAAAATCTGACAATTTTAATTTTGGAAAGTGTGGAATTTTTGTTACATAATAATTATTTAAATTTTAGTACATATTATTGCAAATTTTTTAGGGGTCCTTTGGGGAGAAACTCCCCCCTTTTCTCAATCAAACCCATTTATTCCCTTTGGGGGGAAAAATTTTACCATTTTCAAACATGAGAAACCTTTTGGGCGAGCATACCTGGATGGGGCACATCGTGACCTCTTTGTGGTATGGGTCACGGTGTGGCGTCCCTACCCCGACTTTGCCGTATCTCAACAATAATGAGATTAATTAAGATTCATATAACTTTTACAAAAAATCAAATTTCATTTTGGATTACAACTTTTTGGGGATGTTCTACCCCGCAGTAATTACAAAAATTTTATAGGAAAACCCCCGAGTGGGGTAAAAATTCTCAAGCCCAAAAGTGCAATTCCCCAAAAAATACCCTTAATTTCCCTACCTTTGGGTGAGTTTTTTTAGAGCCCGGAAGCTTGCACAAAAAAAAACAGATTTTGAGGATGAGAAAAAAAATATTACCGTAGGTTAAAAATGAGGGTTTTAAAAAAATCAACTAAAAAAAATGCCCTAAAAAAGTAGTTACATGACACGGGGAAAAATTTTTTATTTAAAAAAAACATTCCAAAAAATAGAAAAAAAAAAGCATTAGTTTTTTCAAAAACCAACAGCAAAAATTTGAAAAAAAATTTAAAAAACATTTTTTAAAAAACATAAATATTTGAGCAAATAATGCTAGCCAAAATTATTGATGCAGGGTTTTATGTGTTCCTAAAAGAAATCGCAATATAGGTAATGAAATTTTACCGAGTGAATTTGTCTCCAAAAAAAAAAAAACACAAAAAAAAACTGGGGTTTTCTCAAAAAAGGTTTTTTTTCCCTTGTAGAGGTATAAGATGTAATACTTGCAAATATCAAAAAAAAAAAAAAATTCAAAAAATCATCGCCCAAGAAAAATATACACTACAACAGTTTATCAATTGCGATACTAATCATGTAATTTAGCAAATTTGTACCTTTTGTGATCAAAAAATTAGGTTTTCAGCATCGAAAATTAAAAAACCGTATAGCAGAGCAATTTCAGGTAAAAGAAAGGGAATGTTTTCCAATCAGGTGGTCGGCACTTTGAGGTTCATGCGGCAACTTAGATCATTTCCTTTTATTTTTGGAATTGAAAAGGGGGAAGGGCCCGACCCGGGGGGGAGTTGGCGCAACGGGGCTTTTTCGTAAAAGCCTTTTGGATCCTGAGTTGAAATGGAATTTTTTGGGGTTTAAAATTCCAACGATTTAGCGTATATTTATTATTCTTCCCGTTTTTTTTTCCATATGGTGCCTTTTTTAAATTGTCAAAAAAGTTTATTTCTAATGTTGTATTCAGGTGTTAATGTATTTTTTTGAAACTAAAAACAGAAACCAAAATACGCAATATAGAATTCCTTTTCCTTTACATTTAGGGAGTAAGGGTTTTAAAGGGGAAATTACGTATTTAACACGGGGAGTCTCTCTCTTTTTTTTTACCTAAAAAAAGTCAGTTTGGAAAGTGAACCAGATCGTGAACAAGGGCAAGTTTTCAGCCCCAAAAGGTTGGTTTTTTTAACTTTTTTAACCCCCTTTCACAGAAGATTTATCAATAAAAAGAAACACGTTTTTGCAATGACGTGGCATGTATTTTAAAAAAGAAAGTTTTGCCTTTATCCTGCGACGGGATTCTTTGCCAAGCAGGCCAGAAAACGACCTCACGGGAAAGCTCAGCTGTACCACAGATTCACAAATGAGGTGAGCTGCCTTCATCTATTTACTATGCTACGTGAATGTTTGTAGAGTCAGCCTTGGGGAGCGATGAAGTCATTGCATCACGCCTCTGCCTTCAGTGGGCTATGTGGCTGGTACCAGTGTACACTGGCCACTTAACCTCGCCATGCCTGCACACAAGGTGGGTTGTAAAGGGGTATCGTGGGTTTATATGACCCAGCGATGCAGCTGTGTGGCGATGGGGATCTGTGGGTCCCCTTGGCTCAGGGGCCCGGTCGGAAATGCTACTGCTGAGAACCCCTGTAGCTATGCCACTGGGGGCACACTGTGTACTGCCCTGACTGCCTGTGTTTTTTACTTTCTTTAAATCCCATTAAGTTATAACTATTTTACACTTTTCTTTTTTATATGCAGTAATGTATTAGCAGACTCTTATATAATCCTTTATGCTAATACATTACATTATGGGCACACTGTATGCTGCCCTGACTGCAGCCTGTGTCCTAGTGACATTAAGGGCCAAACATGTTGAAAGCTGTCTAGGTCTAGAACTCTCCTTTATGCCCAAATAGAAACCCAATCAGAGGCCCCTTTTCATTTTTCCAGAGCACTATATGAAATGGGGAGGGCGCTCTGATTGGTTGCTATGGACATAAAGGAGAGTTCTAGACCTAGACAGCTTTCATACATGTGGCCCTAAATGTCAATATGACACAGGCTGCAGTCATCAGGGGCGTAGCTACAGGGGGTGCAGAGGTAGCAGTCGCTACTGGGCCCTGCAGCCTGAGGGGCCCAAAAGCCCTTCTGCCACATAAGGAGGCATAAGCATTGTAAATGGCACAAGGGCCCTGGAGCTTCAAGTTACGCCCCTGGCAGCATACAGTGTGCCCATAATGTAATGTATTAGCATTATGGAGTATACATGAGTCTGCTAATTCATTACTACATGTAAAAAACAATAGTTTAAAATAGTTATCCCTTAATGGGATTTAAAGAAAGTTAAAATCATAAAGGGTGATATGTCCCAATACAAAAGCACCATAGTTTTGGTGTATTTTGCACCAAAAAGCTTTTGACGCCATTTTCTCGATATAAATGAACTGTAATATACCAAAAATAGGTGCATTATATGCCGAGCACGACACATTGTAATGTGCCCAAAAAAGGCGTATTAAATATAGTAGCAATGATACGCTGTGTGCCTCCGTAACACAATGCGCCTATCAAGGTGCATTAGATACACTACCAATGATATGCTTTGCACCTTGATTGTGCAATGTGCCTTTTTAGGCACATAGGGCCACATGTATGAACTTGTTTAGGTCTAAAACTCACTTTTTTGGCCATAGGTTACTATGAGCAAAAGAGTGAGTTTTAGACCTAAACAGTTTGATACATGTGACCCATTATGTTTAACCCCTTAACGCCGGAGCCAGTTTTGGCCTCTCTAACAGAGCCCCATTTTTGAAATCTGTCATGTGTCACTTTATGTGAGAATAACTTTTTGACACTTTAACCTATCCATATGATTCGAAGATGTTTTTTTTCGTGACACATTGTGCTTTAAGATAGTAAAAAATTTTGGTCCAAAAAATGCTTGTTTATTTGTGAAAAATATAAAAAAAATCGTGAAAAATTTGAAAAATTTACCAATTTTAAACTTAAAAAATGTCTGTATGTAAGACAGATAGTTATTCCACTCAAAATATTTTATAACTAGCATTTTACCAAAATGTCTGCTGTAGTTTGGCATCTTTTTTTTTTAAATGTCTTTTTTTTTTTTTTTACGACATTAGGGGGCTGGAATTTAGTATTAATTTTCAAGAAAATTGCAATATACATTTTTTTAGGGACCAGTCCATTTTCTAATGTGACTTTGTTTGACCTGTATGTTAGATACCCCCATAAATGACCTCATCTAAGAAACTACACCCTTAAAGTATTCAAAACAGCATTTAGGAAGTTTATTAACCCATTAGGTGTTTCACAGGATTTAAAGCAAAGTGGAAGTGAATTTTCAAAATTTCACTTTTTTTGCAGATTTTACATTTTTTTATTTACATTAATTCACAAGAATACGGAAAATGTGATCAGGGATATGCAACTTTATATTGATTCCCAAGATTCTGCCGTTTTCAGAGATATCATATAGGTGGCCCTAGTATGCGATTTAGCTCAACCAAAAGCCCGAGAATAGGAGAAGCACCTACCGGACTCTGGGGTCTCATTTTCATTACAATTTTATTTAGGGGCCATTTCAGGTTTTGCGGACACCCTAAGGTGCTAAACTAAATAAACTCCCAAAAAATACGCCAATTGGAAACTACACCCCTTAAGGAATATATCCAAAGGTGTAGTGAGCATATCGACCCCACAGGTGTGTCACAAAATTTTTTAGCATTAGGTTGTGAAAATGGAAAAAATAATTTTTTTCCAATAATCTGCAATTTTAGCTGAAAAATGTTAATTTTTACAAGGCATCCGGGTTTAAAAAAGCACCCAAAACCTTGTTCCCGCAATTTCTTTCAATTTTCGGCAATACCCACATGTGGGTGTAAACTGCTGTTTGGGCGCATGGCAGGGGGTACAAGGGAGGGAGCGCTATTTTGGCTTTTGGAACGCGGGATTTTGGTGGGGCCATGTCACATTTACAAAGCCCCCAAAGTACCAGAACAGGTAAAACCTTCCCAAAGTCACCCATCTTGGATTCAGCACCCCACATGGATCTCATCTAGGGGTGTATTGTACATTTTGGGTGCACAGGTGTTCCAAAGTGTTTGTTTTTTTTTGCATTGGGCTATGAAAATGAGGGGAAAACGCAATTCCGCCATTGTTTTTTAGGCTTCAATTTTACAGCATTCGCCGTGCAGTATAAATGACAGGATATCTTTACTATGGGGGCCGGTACAATTGCAATGATATAGATTTTATATCAATTTTTTTTGTTTTATTACTTTTACAAATAGAAATAGGTCTATAAAAAATTGCATTTTTTTGTTGTCCTGTTCTGATAGCCATAACGTTTTCAGTTTTCCCGTATACGGAGCTGATTATGGGTTTTGTTTTTTGTGGGATGAGTTGACGTTTTTTATTAGTACTATTATGAGGGGCATATGCCACTTTGATCACTTTTTGTTAAGGTTTTTGTGAAGCATTTTGAACAAAATACAGCATTCCTAGTAGTGTTTTTTATTTTTTACAGCGGTCAGCGTGCAGTATAACTGACATACTAGTATTTTTCAGCAGGGCGATTACGATTACAGCAATACCCAATTTATTTTTTTTTTTTGTTTTACTGCTTTACACAATAAAAACACTTTTATTCAAAAAGGAAAACACGTTTTTGCATCGCCATAGTCTGAGAGCCATAACTTTTTTTATTTTTCTGTGTACGGAGTTGTGTAGGGGCTTGTTTTTTGCGAGATGAGATGCCGTTTTTATTGGTATCATTTTTGGGGGACAAGACTTTTTGATCAGTTTTAAATCCGTTTTTTGGAAGGCAGGGTGAAGAAAATACTGCAATCCTAGTAGTGCTTTTTAATTTTATTTTTAACAGGGCTCACCGTGCAGTATCCATGACCAGTTATCTTTACTCTCTGGGTCGGTACAATTATGGCGATACCCTATTGATATAGTTTTTTTACATTTTGAAGCACTTTAAAAAAAAAAAATGTTTTTATTGTGTTAAATAATATTTATGCATCGCTGTCTTCTGAGAGCCATAACTTTTTTATTTTTCCGTATAAAGAGCTGTGTAAGGACTTTTATTTTGCGGGATTTACTGATGTTTTAATTTGTACAACTTTGGCATTTATATGAGTTTTTGATCACTTTTTAATCCATTTTATGTGCTGCAGGATGTACAAAAATCGCAATTCTGTGACTTTTTTGTTTTTGTTTTTTACGGCATTCACCGTACGGGTTAATTAACATGACAGATATATAGGGTGGGTCGTTACGCATGCGGCAATACCAAATATGGGTACTTGATTGATTTTGGATCTTTTTTGGGGCTTTTTTGGGGCATGGGGCATGGTGACGTCACCAGACTACCCGGATCCTTTAAGAAAGCATCCGGGGAGTCGGGTAAGAGAGACCAGCGAGCGGCATCTCCGCCGCTTGCTGCACCGGATCGGAGGCAGCAGGAGCTCACTCCTCCAGCCTGCGGCTTTATTATCGCAGCCATGACAGGCTGCGGTAATGAAGCGTTAATCACCCGCGGGCCCGGGGCTCACTCCGGCCGGGGGTGATGTGGCATGAAGCCAGCAGTAATTTTTCCGCTGGTTCCATGTCGCGATCGTGCGCGGCTCGCCCGCAAGTTCCCCCGCGAATCGGCTCGACGTATGCATACCTCCATTTGCGGGAAGTCACTTCCGAGGGGGGTATGCATACGTCCATTGTCGGGAAGGGGTTAATATGCAAGGTATAGCAGACGCCAGATTTTTGAAATGATTAAAAGCGACCAAAAAAAAGCTGCAGCAACGACAATTTTCAGACATAATTGGGGAAAAAATAAATATTTAATAAAAAAATTACTGTGCGTTCATTACACACAAAAAAACTCTAAACACATTAGGTATCCACACATCTGTAATAAGCTGTAGATTTAATCTGTGAAATGTAAATGGTGAAAAAAAAATAGAAACGAAAAGGGAAAACACTTTTTTTTATGTTCACACTGCAAAAAGAAAAAAAGAAAAAAAATGCAGTAATTTCTATGTAAACTCAAACTATGAACCTCAAAAATAGAACTTCTCCCACATAAAAACAGTCCTCATACAACTGCATAATTGAAAAAAAAGGGAAAAACTTTTTTTTATTTTAGTTTTTTTTTAATTTTCAATATTTCTTAATCTTTATTATTTTTTTATTTTATTTTTTGTGTCTATGTTATTTTTTGGCATAAATACTGTGGCAGCCATGTTACCTGACCTTCGATGCCGCCTGGATAAAAATCAAAGGTGAGCAAACCCCTGTGGACTTACATGGGAGGAGGTAGTGAGCATATTCTTTGATATTTGAAAAGAAAGGGAGGAGGAGGTGAAATGTCCTCATTATCAATGGTGTGATCCCGGTGTTATCTGCCTCCATCTTTCAAACAAAAGTGTTACCTTCCCTTGTCATCTTGCTCTCTGATAATAATGATATTCTGCTGACTAGTTTCTATCTGCTTCACAGACGGATTCAACCAGAATCCAAGCAAAGCTTCAGTGCGGGTTGACCCAAACTGATTTTTTTAATGAAAGTTATCTGTAAGTAGATGCACCATGGTTTGTCCGGTCTGGTGAGGGCTTTTACTTACCTACTGTGGCCAGACAGCTCCTCGGTCCATCCTCCTTATCTGTCTGCAGACTGCTCTCTAGGAGACATGTGCCTTCTTGTTGCTATAAGGGGCCAAAGTGCACTGCCCAGATTTCCTAGTCCTATTCCCTTTCACCTGATGCTTATCCACCAGTTCCTGACCAGCTGACCAGGAACAATTTCTCTTTCCGTAGTGCACGCTGGTTTGAATGCTATAACGCTTTCTTGTGCTCGGTTAATGTACAAAAGTTTTCTCTTCTTTCCATATGTTAGACTTTATTTTTATGTCATTTTTACATTTGTTATTTTTTTTTTTTGTCACATCAAGGGAGGTACATTGAGCCCTCACTGGAACCCAGCCCACTGTCCCTGCCTACTTGACGTGCTGTCCTAGGCGGCAGACTCCAACTGAACTGAATGACCCTGTGCTGCTAAGGTGCTGAGGCCGTCAGGTGGAAGAAGGGTCAGACAGTCCAGGTCAGCAACACATCAGTAATGTCAGGCCACAAAATGGAAGACAAAAGAGAAACTGGAAAACACGCCAAAGGTCAGAGCACTGTCAGGAGCAAAGTACAAAATCAGAAGGCAAGCCGAGGTCAGATAACAAGCAGAGGTCTGATACATGGATAAAGCAAGCAAAAAACAAAGCACTGGTAAGAAAAGACTGCCATGAGAATATCACAGGCACAGCATTCAGTCTGCAGCAGGTTTAAATGGGGTGCCCGGACACTGCCCCTGTATCTGATTGGAGTGGACTCCGGGACCTCTGTCACTCAAAGAGCTACTAGCAGATTGTCTCTCAGGGTGAGGTCACAAATCAGCTGCTGCAGAATGTCGCTCCCTGCAAGCTGAATGCTGCCTAGGTAAACTATCCCTGACATTTTTGGTTTTTCCTTTTTTAATTCAATAATTTTTAACAGCAAAAATGGCACTAAAATAAGTTTTGTAACTGTGTCACTTTTCCATCATAGACATTTTATATAGTTTGAGGGTCTTCGGGCTGGACTAAAAGTTGCGGTTTTAGCTTTTAGGGATATATGTAGATATGAAGGAAGGTGCTTCGAAGTGAATTGTCGAGTCTCGTTTTCAGTGTATAATGCGCCTGAATGTATGAAAGTGTTTTTGTGCGATTATAAACGGAGTCTAAAGTTCATCGCCCCTCGCCTGTGTATTAGGTGCATTATGGAACTTAGGTGCATAAATAATGCAACAAACATGTCTAACGGCTATAGAGAGGCTGGAAATAAGAGAAAAGTCATTAGAATAACATGTCAGTGACTAGAAACTATGGGACTGATCCTGCTTGGAGGACCACCGGTCCCAGCAATACCTGTGCTGTGCCGGCTCTTGCTGTATGTAGAATGAAGGGTGAGAGCAGCAAAAATACATTTCAAATTTAATGTAGTAAAAACTAAAAATTCTGAAAAACATTATCAGTGGGTTATTTAATGTAAAACTAGATTTAGATTCTATTAATTTTAAATACATTTTATAGGAGATATTTTTTATATTTTGGGATGTTATATATTTTATATTAATTTTATATGATATATTTTTTATTACATTTAAATAATTTAATTTTATACAGTAAATTGCTTTTTATTATTGTACTGGAGTAAGTTGAGAAATATTGAATAGTTTTTGCCCTGACAGAAAATATAGCTTATTTCGACTCCTCAGGCTCAGGAAGAGCACATTGAGCTAGGTCTGCCTGTCCGAGCAGTAATGCGCCTAGTTTTGCAAAACCACATTCATATATGTATCTAACATTACAAGTGTGGTCCGACGCCCCCAGAGCACCTCCAGAATGCCCCCTTTTAGATTTTAGGCGTAGTCTCCATTTAAATGACAAACTGTGTTGTTTTCAAATTCCTATGGTACAAAATATCATGACCCTGATTAGTGGTTACACACGTCTGTTTGGCAGTAAATGCTGGTTTTGTATAAAAAATGATAATGTAAGCTAAAAGTCACGTACTGAAACTGGGTTATAGTTCATATCACTGAAAAACAAGACTGGAATGAAGCAAAGTTCAAATCCAAGCCTAGTCACATATGTATGGCTAGATGCTTTAATACATAAATGTATATCAAAGATTAACTAGTAATAATAAAACTATAGGATACTCTGACACATGTTAGGCGCATTACAAAGTGTCGATTCTTACAAACAATGCACCTAACACATTCATTAGACGCATTAGACATCGTAGCTGGCTCACTGAAGCACATTTTTTACACCAGAAATGGGTGAAAAACCCGATCATATATGTCTCCCTTTAGTATTTATTTTATCAATTTTATATTTTGTGTGTGTTTTTTGTTACTTTGTTCTATATATTTCATTGTGTACACAGTGATTAAGAAACTACAGATGGTAATAAACCATGCCTTTCTTCTCAGTGGAGAGCCCAGTTATTGCTGCCAGCCAGCTCTCCACCTTCACAGCTGCACAGTGAGTTCAAGAACATGCATGTAGAGATACTAACATTGTCTGGAAGTTTATAGCCTGTGGGCGCTCCACAAGTAGTTAAGGACATCGACATCATTGCTTTGCCAGATCATTGGGGCTTTTTGATATTGCTAGGGAACTTTTTCTGTTTACAATTCTTTTTATTGACCTTTAACTAGTCTGTCTTCCGCTTATGATTATATTCCGCCTGCCCTGACCTTCTGCCTCTGACCTGATTCCAATAGGATGCCACCTGTCCTGACCGTCTGTTTGTGCCTTGACTATGTTTCAGCTTTACTCTTCTGTACCACACCGACAAGCTAGCCATCATAGCCAGTGACCATGCCCAATACTAGAGTACAAGCCCCCTTGCATGGGTTAACTTCCACTTCGATGTTCCATCCAATGTAACTTCTGGTTACTTCACCATAACCACAATGTTAAAGGGTGTTCTTAACATGCAGTTTCACAGAGCCACAAGCAACTTTAGAATCACACTTCCTGGTCTGGCTGTGTTTATATAGCACTGATTGACATATCAGCTCTGCTATTCCTGGCTATTTATGTTACAGTGACATGCAGGGCCGCCTTTAGGGGGCTACAGGCAGTACTTCCATATGGTGCCCGGCCGGTCTTTGAAGCAAGGTGGGGCCAACGCTGCTGGAAGGTACCGCCCCCTTGCTTCATAGCATTGGTAGAGAAAACAGGCCGGTTCTCTTTTCTAGGATGAGGATGAGTGCAGCATGTGTGGCGCCTGCGCCCCATGTGTACTGCTGGGGCCCGGCAGTGCAGCGCTGCTGAAATGGGGAGGCGCGCGCTGCGGGTCCAGGTCACAGCTGCGCTGAATGACACATGCAGAGGGTGCTCTTACTCCTCCTGCACGCTGTGACCGGAGCAGGAGGGCCCTCTTCTTGCTCTGCTAGTGGACGGGACAGCATCCCGCTGCAGAGCAGAAGCCAGGCGGGCAGAGAGAGAGGAGGGCCCGGCTCCGGTTACTGCGCAGGAGAGGGAAGTTGAAAAATTAATGTTAGCTGTAATCAGGAGTCCGGGCCCTCTCTCTCTAGGAAGGGGGCCCCACCTAGCTACCCACATTCCCATCTGGCTACCTACCTGCCCAACCTTCCTGCCTGGCTACCTGCCATTCCACTTGGCTACCTACCTACCTGTCCGCCTGCCTGTCTGTCTAGCAAGTCTACCAACCCACCCGACTACTCCCCTGCCTGCCTACCTATGCCCCAACCCGGCTACTTGGCCACCCACCTGCCTGCCTGGCTAACTACCCACCTGGCCACCCACCTGCCCAGCCAGGCTACCAACCTGCCCACCTGACTACCCTCCTGCCTGCCTGGCTACCGATCCCCCCCACCTGACTACTTGTGTACCCACCTGCCTGCCTGGCTATCTACCTACCCGCCCACCTGGCTATCTAGCCAGGCTACCAACCTGCCCAGCTACTTACCTGACTTCCCGACTACCCACCTGCCTGCCTGGCTACCTGCATGCCCAGCTACTAGAGATGGGCAAATTTCTCAGAAATTTGATTTGGTGACTTCGCCGAATTTTCCATCAAAATTAGTTTCGGTCCGAATTGCTTTGGGATGAATCACGTTAAAAAAACAGCTATTTCCAGGCTGCACAGAGCCTTCAGGGTGCTGCAGAACGTTTTGCCACACTTAAATATGCAGAGGGAGCTTGGTTTGGTCTTCATACAATGTTGTGTTTTAGTATGACACGCACATGACTGCCGCCGCTCTTAGAATCGCTTCACTATAAAATTCCCTGGGCACTTAAGAGGGCAAAACTGACCAAAAAACTGAAGCGGGACTGTAGCCTGATAAAGTCATGGCAGCGAAAGCTGGAAAAAAAACAAGCTGAGGGCTCAGGTGGCAACATCATTGACAGAGTGTGGAGGTGACGGCGGCAGCCACAGCAGCATAAGGTCAGACAGTGGCACAATGACATTCTGGAGGTGGCAAAAACAGGAGTAAGCAACAGAGTGGCACAATAACACAGTGTAGAGGGCATGGCAGCAGCCACAGCAGCAGCATGAGGTCACAGAGTGGCACAATGACAGAGTGTGGAGGGCACGGCAGCAGCAAAAGCAGCAGCATGAGGTCAGACAGTGGCACAATGACATTCTGGAGGTGGCAAAACAGAAGTAGGCCACAGAGTGGCACAATGACAGAGAGTGGAGGTGACGTCAGCAAGAGCATGAGGTCAGAGAGTGGCACAATGACAGGGTGTGGAGATGACCGCAGCAGCAACAACAGCAGAAGCAGCATGAGGTCAGAGAGTGGCACAATGACACAGTGTGGATGTCATGGCACCAGCATCAGCAGCAGCAGCATGAGGTCACAGAGTGGCACAATGACAGAGTGTGGAGGTGGGTGGCAATACCAGTCCCTTGTAAAGATGGTTGGTGGCAGATGGAGAAACTGGCAGCAGATGTGTGGCATCAGGAGGGGGGGTGGCATCAGAATAGTGGCTGAGGCAGGTAGTTTGAACCCAGTCTCATTTCTCACAGTTTGGGTGAGGCGTCATGGCTGATGTAGTCTGATGCCTAAGGCATTGGTGTGTGGAAATCCTGGCCGATCCATGCCTGATTCATCTTGACAAAGGTCAGTCGTTCCAAATTTCCCGTGGACAAGCGGGTTCTCCTTGGGGTAACGATGGCCCCCGCCGCACTGAACACCCGCGCTGATGCCACAGTACTGGCTGGGCAGGACAGCTTCTCCACTGCAAACTCGACAAGTTGCGGCCACACATCCAATTTGGCTGCCCAGTAGTCCAGAGGATCTTCTAACTCTCTGGACCAGGAAATGATGGCAAAGAGAAACAGCTCCCTTATGCAGAGGTGGTGGAGCCTTGACTGGCTGCAATGGCATGCGTGCCACTGGGAGCTGCTGCTGCTGTTGCTGCGGCGGCAGGATGGACCACCACATCTGAGCCACATTTCTCCCAGGCCACCGGATGGTGATGCTGCATGTGTTGACGCAGGGCCGTGGTGCCAACGTTAGCTCCCTGGCCACGCTTCACTTTCTTCCCACAGATTCTACATATAACCATATTCGGCTCCTCCATTGTCTTACCAAAGAACTGCCCCACCGCCGACTAGCTGATTTTACCGCCAACGCTCCGCACTGAGTGACTACTACCACCGCTGCCTTGCTGAGCCCCTGTGTCGCTACTTTCTTGGACCTGCGAAGCGGGTTTTCTACCCCATGGCCGCTTGGCTCCTGACCTCACACTGCTGCTACCCTGCTGACTCACGGCCACACAACCCACGTGCTGGCTGCGCCGCTACCTGACGCGAAAGCTGACGCCCTCTTTTCCTCTTGCTTCACCTGGCTCCCAAGTGCGGTCGGCTACATCATCATCGATTTGTGTTTCATCGTCACTGCTGTCCTCATCACCGGTCTTGGTATTCAGAGGCTGACCCTTCACAACATGACCTACCATGCCACTCTCAGAGGCGGGTTGAGGACAGGTGAGGGCCGCTGACCCGCTCCAGGGCCATGCCAACTAAGGGTTGTGTCTGACGTTCCCACCGACTCTTGGCTGGGGTTGTCAGATGTCATCTGGGAGGAAGTGGATGACCTTGTCAACCAATCAAGAACCATTGGGTTGCTGAACAACACACGGCCGCTAGATGACAGCGGCAGTTGTGGCCTCACCGAGTGACCCCTGCTGCGACATCCCCTTGCTGTGCTGCGACCTGGGCCTGCTCCAGGAATGTTTGTGCCTCTGCCACTCGCAGGTGAAGAGCCTGCCACCTCTGTCTGACATACTGTTTGTTCTAAAATGTACAGACTCTGTTTCATGAAGATATCTGTATATGATAAATACACACACTGTATTTGACTCCAAATGAACCCCCTAACAAGCTTGGGTAACCCTTGGATATAACTTGCGCTCCACAAATGGGCAGGAAAAATTTATTTGTATGTGCCGTTTAAAAAAACACTGTGTATTTTACTGAATATAAAAACACAAACAGGCTTAATTAACCTTAGGATATGAATTATGCTACAGCCAAAATGTCTTCTTTGGCGGTGAAAAAGAACGTTTCTTTTACTAAGTACAACTGCAGAAAAATACTTAATTAATCTCTGGATGTAAATTGCGCAAAAGAAATATGCTGCCAACATTTACCATCTTTGTAGCGTGTTAAAATGGCGTGTATTTTACGGAACACAGCAACAGAAAAACTTGTTATTAAACTTCGGATATGAATTGTGCTACAGGCAAAATTTCTTCTTTGGCGGTGAAAAGGAACGTTTCTTTTAGTGACCACAACAGCAGAGCAACGCTTAATTAACCCCTCGATCTAAATTGCGCAAAATAAATGAGCAACCAAAAATTAAGTGGTATTTGGATTGTAAAAACGCTGTTTCTTTAACTAAATACAACAGCAAGAGGCTTAGATAACCCTTGGATATTCAATGTACTCAAGAACTAAGCAGATAGCATTAAAATGTATATACAACTGCATTGGACGCACACTGAACTTCAGTTCCAATACCCCACAAAAGCAGAATTAGAACGTAAGAGAAGCAGTCTCTGAGACAAGCTGTGACACCCCCCACAAATCGCTGTATAAAAGTGAGTTCTGTAGTATCAGCTATCATAAGCAGCCGCGGCAGCACCTTCCCTAATCAGTACAGTGAGAGGAGTGTGAGCTCCCAGTGTCGCGCCCGGACTTATATAGTGCGGTGACGTCACAGAATCCCGCTGGTCTCTGATTGGCTTCATCTCTGCACATGTCATGCAGGCTACGCCTTTCTTCCTCCCAGACTTCTTTGCCCAATGTAACGCCATGTGCTTGGAGCCATTTTATCAATCAAAAGCATGCTTCGTTCCCGCGAATCACCCCAAACTTCGACTTCATTCAGAATCGAAGTTTTCCAGAAATTCTAAACTAATTCCACTTCGTTAGAATCAATTCGCACATCTCTACCATTTACCTACCTACCCACCTAGCGACCCACCTGCCTGCTCGGCTATCTACCTACCTAACATCCTGCCTGGCTACCAGCTCGCCTGCCCAGCTACCTACCTGCCTTCCCGGCTACCCACCTGCCTGCCTGGCTACCTACCCTTCCACCTGGCTACCCACCTGCCTGCGTGGCTGCCTACCTACCCGCCCAACTGGCTACCTAGCGAGCCTACCAACTCGCCCGGCTACTTACTTGCCTGCCTGACTACCCACCTGCCTGCCTGGCTACCTACACTCCCAGATACCTACCTAACTGCCCGCCTGGCTACCTAGCCAGGCTATTAACCTGCCCAGCTAACTACCTGCCTGACTGTCTATCCACCTTCCTGCCTGGCTACCTACCCCCCCCACCCGGCTACTTGGCTCCCCAATTGCCTGGTTGGCGACCTATCTACCCGCCCGCCTGACTGCCTACCACCTGCCCACTACCCAGCTACCTACCTATGAAGGGGGGTATTTATACCTAACTACCAGGGCACCTAGGTGGGAAATGTTACCATTATGGGCACTATGGATGGGGAGTTTGTACATAGGGAGGCGGGCACAGTTAGGAAGATGATATAAAAAAGTGAGGAGTCTAAGGTGTTTGTGTTGTGAATTCAGGGATGGATCGTGGCCGGGAGATGTTACCTGGATAGGACGGAGAAGAAAAGGCAACGTGAATGACTCATCAGACAAGACGTCAACTGTGAGTCACTAAATGTAATTGCACTGTGCACTCTTGTATTTACTACTATATGGTCACTGCTTGGTAGTAATATTGGTCTTATTGTAATAAATTATTTTAAGTGACAGTATGGTGGTATTATTCAGCATCTTTATGGTGGATATATGTGTTGATGATGTGGTGGTATTGCTTGGTGTTGCTTGGTGTATATTTTTGTTTGGCAATATTGGTCTTGGTATAATGGTTAAATCAGTAACATGATAGTGGTGATCATGTGGTGGTATTTGCTGGCCGTTGTATACATACTGACCCGCACAATACAAATAAACTGTATGTCCAACAAGAACTAAATCCAAAAACAATAGCGCAATTGCATTTTTCTGGGGGCGTGGTGATGGTCTTGCTGGGGGCAGAGTTTGAGGGGGGCCCCAGGTGCTTCAGCTGTATGGGGCCTCGAAATTTCTGTTGGCGGCCCTGGTGACATGAACGCAAGAGATTTATAATCTGTAGTTCACACGGCTACAGATCTCTAAACATTAAAACTTCTAATCACCTTAGGTAAACAAAGCTCCTTTGCTAGAGATAAGACTCAGCAGGAAGTGATTCATCATGGTTGAACTGACTGACTGGTGGCAACTTAGATTAATTAGATAAAAGACAGAGCAGGGAGAGATAGGTAGAGGCGATCGGTAACCACAAAGAGGAGGTAAAATCTTCTTTATCTCCTGAACATAGCAAAATCAAAACATCAAAATAATTGGTAATAGTCTTCATTTACTCTTCCCTACATGTTAAAAGTTAATTATTGCAGTTAGAAAACCTATCAACCCCTTAACGACCCTGGACGTATGAGTACATCCTATGGTCGCTAAGGGACTACATAGCCACTGGGTGTCAGCTGCTAATTGCATCTAACAGCCTTTAGTTACAGCATATCCTGCACTATTTAACCCTTTATAAGCTGCAGAAAACAGGGCCATGGCATCTAAATGAATGAGAAATGGTGCCACAAACCGTTCCTCACTCTGATCGGAGCCCCCGCAAAAAAATCACGGGGTCCCGATTGGTTAACATGGCAGCTGGAAGCTTTGTGAAGGCTTCCATCGCTGCCAAGTTTTGGTTCTACTGCTTCCCCAGACAGGAAGTGGGCAAACCGCCATATTGTGCACCCTAATGCATTGTAGAAACGATTACGCCCCTCGTGGTGAAGCCCTCTTGAAGGAATCAAAGTTAAAGTTAAAAAAAAATGCTTAATGTGTACATTTTTTTTTTTAAATTACAAGTTTTGCAAACAAAATATAAAATAATAAAAAAGTTACACATATTTGGTATCGTCGCATCCGAAAAAGTCTGATCTATTAAAATATAACATAATTTATCCCATATGCTGAACACCGTAGAAGAAAAAAAAATTCCTAACGCCAAAATTCCATTTTTTTTGGTCATTTTACGTCCTCTAAAAATTGGATTAAAATTGATCAAAAAAGTTGCATGTACTTCAAACTGCTTGGAATAAAAAGTGCAATTCAGTCTGCAAAAAATGCTGCCACACTCAAGTCCATAGGTGTTAGTTCAAAAAAGTTACTGGTCGCAGAAAATGGCGCCAAATTCAAAAATCCAAAATGTTTGGAATTTTTTTTACGGGACCAAAACATAACAAGAGCCCTACATGTTTGGTTTCACTGGAGTTGTATCAACCTGTAGAATACAGATGATACATCATTTATACCAGAGAATTAATACAAAAAACACTCCAATTCTTTGGGGCATGTTCACTCAGCTTCATGGGCTGGATGCTAAAAACTGACCCCAGAACTGGCAACGTCTGGCCTTTATGCTACCTGAAGAAAAAATTTGACAGGTGAGCTCATTGTTGAGCAAAATATCACATACCCCCCTCGACGTGCTAGGGGGACGAATTAGATGAAAAAAACCGCAGCACCATACATGACTACCTTTCTCACCGAGCTATGTCAGGAAAACCACAGTATAATGCATGGGGAGATTGTCACAACTGCCAAAAAAATACGCAATTAATACGAACCACTCACACGACCCATCAGTGCATGCTGGGGAATGGTTTTGCTGGTACTGACAACGTTGCATATAATAATGCACTACAGAAGGGTGGCAGAGAAGTAACAGGATCGGTGGTGCAACCATGGCAGGTCTTAAAAACCTATAGTGACAGCCCATACTATTAAATTAGGCGGTGCTGCCCAGCAGCATTCTAAGGAAGCCTGATGTTTTGTGTTGAACGTAAATATGGAGCAAGTATGAGTTTATCACATTTTGTTGAATTTTTGTTTTGTGGTTTCCCAACTATAGTATTCCCTATGGTTTCACTCCTATGATAGGATAACACCCGGAGAGATTGCGCGAGAGTGTGAACCCCTACACCCCCCACGGGATCCTACAGCGCTCCATCCACCCCCCTACAAACCCATAAAACTGACCCGTCATATCTCCAATCCTCCATTCCATCCCAAAGTAGGTGAAAATAAAAAATATTTATGGCTCTTGGAAAGCAAACAGAAGGTGGAAAAACCAAACAAACTCCCACTCCCATCCCAACCTCATCCACACCTACCTCCCCACCCCCCCAACCAACCACATCCACCACACCACAGACACCACTCACAACAACAAAACCACAACACAGACCAAGGTCCTTGAGGAGTTAAGGGTCACATGAACTGATGTTGTGTCTGACATCACTTCCAGTTACTTCAGCATAGGCTCAGTGTTACGATAACTGGAAGTGATGTTGAAAATTGCATTTGAAAGTATTTACTTTGTTTATGGGAAGTCAGAACAGAAGTAAGACACACAACAACGTGTATCACAGCTATTTTGCTTTTGACAAGCAATGATTCGCCAAATACCCAGTAAAAAACATAAAAACGGTTGCTGTAGTTATAATTAGGGATAAGGATAGTGTTAGAGAATAAATTCAGGTTTGGAATGTTCCAACCCCAATTTTTTTCACAAGTTCAGTCAAACCAAATAGGGCCCCATTCAAGCAGTACTAGTGATGACTCTGCTCTCAGTGTACACAGCACAAACTGGAAAGTAAGAAAGATTCTCAACCTATTAGGAGAGTTCAGTGAACAGTGCATAAACTTCTTTACCTATAAACATTTAAGGTGAGGCTTGGCTTTGTTTAGTGATATATGGGATGTGAGGATGGCATCGGTGACAATAGTGAAGCTAATCAAGTAGGCCTGATGGGGTTTGCATATGAAGGTTACTTTTTAATCCAATCAGGGCCCTGCTCTGGTGGACAATTATCTATTGGAAATTTCTCTAGTTTGTCTTAGGTTTTCATATGGATGTTACTGTGACACCTACTACCATGGGCATGACTATAGCCAGTGCAGGACTAGAACTAAGATGCAGCCCTAGCACAAAACCCCCAAGAGCCCATGTATAATATCCACCTCCAAGTATTCCATTAATCACACACTCAACGCACATTTTTGTTAAAGATAACAAAACACTAGCTAATAACATCAGGCATCAAGAACTCAGAAACAAATGCAGGTGCACCTTACTAAGATTAAAATAGGCAAATCACCAGATCCTGATGATGTCATCCCCGGGTCCTAATGGAATTAAGTAAGGAGACTAGAAGAGGCCGCTCTTGCATATTTATGACTATGTCTACATAAGCGGGGGTGTGTCCAAAAGGATTGGTGCCAATATCAAATTTGGTGCCAATATTCTCAAAATAGAAAGGGTAAAAATAAGTGATACCTGGGTAACTGTAGGTCCGATAAGTTTTTAACCTCTTGTTGTAGGTAAAAATATGAAAGTTTTCTAAGAGAAGTCTATCGAACACTTTAAAACACACTTTAAACTTTTAGAGCAACACTTTAGCAAATGGGCTTTGATATCGAAATGGACGTATGGTCTAGTTTTTTTCTTGTTCCTGACAAACCTATGAAACTATCCTGGAGTATCTTCTCACTGAACTAATAAATGAGGATAACGCCGTTTCCAGCATGGTTTGTTAAGGGATCGTTCTGTCAGATACTAATTCATCAGCTACACATAGGAAGGTAAAGTATCTAAGACTGCCCGGGGGTGAAGCATTTGTATGTAATAAACTAAGATTTCCTAAAGCATATTGATACAGTGCCATGATAAAAGGTGTGGAGATTAAGATAAAATGAGAATGCTTGGGCATGGGGGGTAAGTGAGTGCACAGTGGGTAAGTAACTGCTCAGTTATGAGAAAACCATGGTTGCGATTAATGTTACATTACTCGACTGGAATCCCTTTTAGCTATGGGTTACCACAGGTGTCCCATATTAGGCCCTAGTTCTCTTTAATATGATAGTTTTCTAAGTTACTTATACACCAAGGATTGCACAGTAGAATATTGATCTTTTCAGATGTTACTAAGCTCTTTAAAGTAATCACCACAATAGAGGATAATGTCTTCTTACAAAGTGATCTGGATAGGTTGGAGGCCGGGGCAGAGAAATGGCAGATGAAGTTTAACACAGATAAATGCAGAGGTTTAAGCACATGGGGAACTTGAAAAATCTATTACATGATTACATTACAAGTGAAAAAGGCTGGGTGAATAGAGTATACATGAAAAGGACTTGGTAAACATGGTAGGACAGTAAACATAATCAGTAGAAGCCAGTGTTCAGACAGCAGCTGCCAAGGCAAATAGGATCATGGGGTGGTATTAAAAGGGGCTATTAGATGCACATGAAGGAACATTATTCTCCCCCATTATATATGAGTCACTGGTCAGACCCACATTGAATATTTGTGTATAGTGACCAGGATTGATGGAGATGAGTCCCGATTATATTTCTAGATGTAGATAATATAACAAGTTATAGTCTGACCAGGATTCCTGATGAGACGGGTCTGTGATTACTCATTTCTATAGATGTAAATAGTAATAACAGGTTATAGAGTGACCGGGAAGGATTCTGGAGAAAGGGGCTGGGATACATTTTCTACATGTAATTAATATGAACAAGATTATAAATGACCAGTAGATACTGGAGAAGTGTCTGGATATACTTATTTTTAGTGTAATAATTATAAACAAGTTATAGTGGATCGCAGGATACTGGACAATGGTCTGGATACATTTCTAGATGTAATAAATTTAACAAGTTATATGTGGACAAGATTCTGGAGAAGGGTCTGGATACATTTCTAGATTAATAACTATGACAAGTTTTAGTTGACCATGAGTCATGCAGGAGAAGGGTCTGGATACATTTCTAGATGTAATATATAACAGAGATAGTAGTGTCACCAGGATTCTGGAGAAGGTATTCTTGAGACATCACTAGAAGTAATATTAGATAACAAGTTATAAGTGACGCCCGGGATTCTGTGGAGAAGGGTCCGATGATCCGGGGAGAGATTTATTCCTATTGTTGTCAGATTGAAGTCATGTGAGCGGATTTTTTTTCCCTAAAATGAGGACAAGTTCGCTTCTACCCTCCATTGGGGTTTTTTAGTCCTTCCTCTGGATGCAACACTAGAGACAATTGGTTTGACAAGCTGGATGGATGTCTGGTTTTTTTTGGCAAGGGGTTCACTGTTGTTTTTTTAGCATCACGTAGAAAGTGGCACTTTGACACTATAAATGAGAGCTAACCAATCAAACAGACTAATACCACCATGTAACGACCACATAATGGTCAGACACCAGCTCCGGTCAGATTCCATGACCGTAAATACAGCACTGATCCAGCACAGAAGCAAAAGAAACACTGTCATCCAGCGACTCACAGGTGACGTTTCTCTGATGAGTAGTTCTCACTCCCTTTTCTTTTCCATCCTTACCAAACCTCCATACGATTGGACGTTTTCCACCCCATCGACTCATCCCTGGCAGGACTTTTGACACACAAATATATTAGAAGTCTCAATTTTTCACCACCTTCCTATCTCTTCCTAAAAAACCTCTCTACAAACTCCCTTCTGGAGTGATCGGTAAGGATGGAAAGTTATGAGGTTATAGGTGGGGGTTGTATTTTGGGTTGGCACTAGGCCGCATAGCATGGTGGGAGAGTAAAGGATCAGAAAATAGATGGGATTGGCCTATCAGCTTTACAGACAATAATTCCTTAAGTTGGAGGTGGATCCAGAGAAATAATCCTCTCGATACCATGCTGCAGCAGTAGCCTGTACCCCCCAAATCATATTGTATGACCTGGCGACTCTGTAGCCCAGTGCACCCTCATAGACAAGGAGTTAGCAAGTAACCATGTCCTTTAAGGCTAAGTCTATACAGCATTTGGATTTTGGTGCGTAGGGTTTTTTTCAGCGGAGTTCGATATTTTGAATCAACCGAAACCAACCGTAGAGCCCATCGAGCATGTTATAGACCGTCGCGATAGAAAAATCGAGGTTGAGCTGGTAGGTCCACAGAACGAGATTTTTTTAACTTTAGGTTTTCAAAGCTGCAAAAGAGATGTCTTGGGTGAAGTAAACAAGCATGTGTGTATGTTCTGCCGGTCTGTTGTCATATGTCCGTGCAGCCCATGTACTCTGCTGCTTGATCTCCAAAATCTCGTACTCAGCTGGCTATTTTTTGTTGCGCAAGAAAAGATGGTGTGCAAAAAATTATACTGGTGCCGGTGTGGTTTTGCGATGGCAAAATGCTTATGTGGATGTTTGGGCTAGGCATTTTTCACTAATTGGCTGTGTGAGGATCCTAGCTTAATGGTGTGGTAGAGGAGATAGAGTTTAGCCACTGAGTCATTGCAGTCATATTGTTTTGTAGTGTTTCCATCTTTTTGCGAACATGTTTTCATCTGTGGCACTAACAACATTGCCTCCTAAACATAGAGTCGTGGCCCGGGCATTGAATCCATTTTTTAATAAAATGGTCAATAGGGGATCTTGTTTGGGAAAGTGTATTTAAATAAAGTGGGATTTGTTTGTGTTGTTGGGGTGTTTTTACTACTCCAATGTTAGTAATAGAGATATCTGACACACGGCTTACCTTTACTTAGTACGGAGGGGTTTCGTGTACTAGACTAGTTTGTGGTTTTTTGTCAACATAAGGCTGACACTAATCCCCTTTAATTTTTACCGCAGTATGTACCAAGGATACTGAGAATAGCCAGGTTTACCTTACAAAAACTCGTCATAATGGCGATGTTCCGTACTTTCTCTAGTGCATTTAGTTCTTCTATATGATTGGAAACGGACCCAGTATCGTCAAGAAACTCTCAGATCATCGGCTGTATTAAGTATCAGCTTGCGCTGTGCCTGGTGTATTTTTCAGTCTGGTTATGAAAAAAGAGGGAGACCCCATGTTGCTTTTTTCTTTTAATTATTTATAGATCATTTTGAATAAATAAAGAAATACATAAGAAAAAACGGATGTGTCCCCCTTTTTTCATAACCAACCAAGGTAAAATCAACATCAGCAGCCTTACACTATCAGAATTAGGAGGTCTAAGGATACTGGCTCCTTCCCATCCTAAAAATACCAGACTGCAGCTGCTCCAGAATCAGACCATATGATTAGAAGGTCTGCTTTAGAGGTAACCTGGATCTTACCAGTACCCCTGGTGCACTGGGTGGCTACTGAGGTAATAGTGAATGGGCTAGTGTCAACCTTGGGTAGACAAAAATAACATTGCTGGTTGATATCAAGCCACAGTATTAATAATAGAGAGGCATCTGTCAGACACCTCCACTACTAACACTGGAATAAAGTGATTAATATACCCAAACAAAATAAAAACACTTTATTTAAATAAGCACTCTGGTCCAAACTAGTCCAATAAATCTGTTGTGGTCCATAGGGTCTGCATAATTCAAAGAGATAGATAAATAGACCCTATTTTAGGTATGTAGACCTAAATTAAGCAGTTAGACACCCATATTAGGTAGGAGTGCCCTTTATTAGGTAGGTAAACACCATATTTGGTACCTTGGTAGGCAACTCACCCTTATTAAATAGATAGGTAAGCCAATAGGGCTATCAGTAGGTAAGGACCCAGCAAGGTATATACAGTGGGTGAAATACGTATTGAATACGTCATTAATTTTCTAAGTAAATCTATTTCTAAAGGTGTTATTGAAATGAAATTTTCACCAGATGTTGATAATAACCCATGCAATCCACACAGGTAAAGAAATCTAAATCAAGAGTGTCGCAAAGATAGTTTATGGGAAATAATATTCCCTTCGTCCACTGTTTAGCAAAAATAAAAGTTGCAAAGGTCGTGAGACTGCTCCCACTTGGAATTTTAAACCATCATGAGATATTTCTGTGTGGTGCCCTTAGTAAATTAGACACCTTTATATATGCCAACAGTTGAACCAGCTGATATGACTTTTAACTAAGTGGCAGGGTTGCTTTGTAACTAGTGATAGATTTCAGCTGGTGTCATGACTTTCCATGTTTTTTTTTTTTTTTTATATCTATGTTTACTTGAGGAGTTTTTTAATAGCTTTGTTTCCTTGTGTCATTTCTCATTATTACACATAACTTCATTTATGGACATGTATGATTTGATTTCTTTGTCTGTGTGGATTGGATGAACTGACATCTGGTGAAAATTTCATGTCAATAGCACCCAAAGAAAATTGATGATGTGTTCAAGGCTTATTTCAGCTGCTTTAGGTACACAGGGAAGTTACCTTGTAGGTAGACCTGCAGGTGAGGCCTCGTGTAGGTAGGTAGACTGAGAGTTAAGGCCACAGGAAGATAGGTAGGTAAGCAAGCAGGAAGGTACAAAGGCCTGCAAGGCCCCAGGAGTATAGGTAGGCAGGCAGGCAATACCCATGTAAGGTACATAGGCAGAAAAAGCCATAGTATAGTAGGTATGAAGGCAAGGCCCTAGGTGAATAGGTAGGCAGGCAGACAGGCAGGGCCCAAGGTAGACAGATACATCCCCAGGTGGGAAAGGAGTGAAGCAGGCAAGGCCCCAAACAGGTAAGTAGCCAGACAGGCAAGGCCTGGAAAGGTAGGTAGGCATTCAAGGCATCAGTAAGGTAGGTATTCAGGCTGTTGAAGCCCCTGTAAGGTATGTAAGCAGGCAGGCAAGGCTCCAGGTTGGTAGATAGGCAATCAAGGCCCCAGGTGAGTAGGTAGGCAGGCAATAGCCCAGTTAGGTGGGCAGTGCCCCAAAAAAATAGACAGCCAAGCCAAGGACCTAACAAAATCCCTACTTACTAGGCTTCTTTTAGGAGGAACTGCAGAAGCCGACAGCTTCTCTAGGCAGAAACTAATTTGAGCCATGCACATCAGCATTTTGCCTGAAAGGACAGGGCTGGATGACTGGAGAATCAGAGCCAAGCAGCCATCCAGCACTCTTCTGTGTTCTTTAGCTGTTTGGCATAGATAGACTGCAATCAATTTTATATATACGTGCTCGAGTCCGGAGCTGCTCTTGCCTTCTTTTAATATTTGAGTGATGGGCCGCTCCTTGTTAGTGTTGGACTGGCAGCATCAACTCACACCTCCACAGCAGCACTGCTTGAACCTTAAAAAGAAGGTAGAAGCAGCACCAACTGTATACATAAAATGTATTCAGGCAGCCCAGTGTGACCCTGCCCACCAGGAATCTGTCTGGTTGGGCAGATTCCCAGTCTGGGTCTTGCAGCTGCTATAAATCTAGAGGTTCAGGGGGCCCACTTAGGTGCAAAAACAATATATATATTTGAAAGGAATAAAAGGCAGGTGGCACTAAAATGTATGTTCTCTGATACATAGTAGCAGGCTCGGACTGGCCCATAGGGGAGCAGGGAAGACCTTTAGTGGGCAACTGGGTATGGTACGTCTGGGGTTGGTTTTCAGAGAGAAAGACAGAGAAATAAAGGCAGACAGCAAGAGTCAAGTGCAATCATGTACAGTAGCTGCAGGGTGGGTCAAAAGAATTAACTCCACTGGTGGGGCCCGAGAATCAACTCCACTGGCGAATCCCAAGAATCAACTCCATTGGTGGGCCCAAGAATCAACTCCAATGGTGGGCCCCAGGTATCCCAGTGCAGAGCAAATGGTTAATTATTAATATTATGCTTCTGTTTCAGGTATTTAGGCATCTAGGGATGGGAACAAAAGTTTGATGGGTGTTTGAATTTGGGCCTCGTCAATGATTCTGGATCTCAATCTGATCTATGGACAATGTTAATGAACAGAACAATACCTAAATCTAAAAGAATGACACAATAAATAACTTTCAGTAAGGCTGAATGATTTTTAACCAGCCGAGTATAATAACCATCTTGGGGAGTAGAGACCTGACAGTTCTTCGAGAGCTCCACCAAGCTGGTTTCACACAAATCTTTTCTTTGGATAAACATCACTACATTTTTTTGAGCCAAAGTAAAGATTGGATTCAAAAGAAATGGAAAATATGCAGGAATGGATCCATTTCTGCCTTAGGCTAAAAAAAACCTGCAGTAGCATTTTTTTTTTCTAAAAAAGAATGATGGCACACATGACTTTTTCTTTTTGGAAACCTCCCCAGATTTTCTCCCTTTATGCCAGTCCGTTATCTATCTACCGATATATCATTAGTGTCAGTTTATTTTTCACCTATACTGTTCGCCTTGCTGACATTTTTGCCTGTTTCTTTGGATGCTGAATTGGGATTCATAAAGGAAATTTGCCATCACAAAAATAATGCAGCACCACTAGGCAACATAACTCATACAAACATTAATAAAATGGAACATGCATAAAATTGAGCATATTTTGATCAAATTGTGTATGCCCACTGTAGGGGATTAGTCCCAAATGGCAGACTACAACAAGCAGACCTGACAGTCTATATAGTGGCAAACAACGGGTGCGTTTATTTGGCTTTGGCCATCCGTTTTCTCAACAACACAGCAGCAACCTAAACAAAACAAAAGGGCTTTACTTCCAGCCAACACCGCAGGTTTCTCACCACAGTTCCTTTATGGCCGCAACTCCTGGCACCTATCGCAAGCACAGTCTGTATGGGCCCACCACGGCTCCTCAACCCTGTCACGGTTGTGGTGTAAGGAACAAGCTCCCTAGAAAGAGACCTTAGAGCTTCCCCCCTCGAGCCTCCAAGTGGTTACTCTCTGGTAACTAAAGTGTAACTGAACAAAAAACACATAGCTCACTTTCTGATCTCCATGCTTACATAGAGCCATCCTAAAACCTTCCGGCCTGGATCCCCTGGAGATGGGAGCATTCATCCCACCCCCTCCCCACTCTTGACAGCTCCAGTGAAGGCCAGTGGACTTGTTGCTGTGCAGCCAAACTAACTCTAAACGTATCATTGCCATAATGCCCAGCTAGGAACACAGAATTTTCTTACCTTCACCTCCACCAAAGCCCAAGGAATTTTGGTGCCACATAATCTCCCATCAAATCACAAGGACCTTTTCCTTCCTACATACCCCCACCACTGCTCAAAGCCGGGGTTCTGGGGCGCCCGGGGCACGGGCTGATAGTCAACAATCAGTGAACCCTTGAGAGTGCAACAGCCTTGCCTTGCCAATTTCCTTGGCCTATGCTCAACCACAAAGTTAAGATCTTGTAGGGCCAAAACCATCTCGTGTGACTCTAGCATTTTTCCCCTTTTTCTCTTTTTAGTAGCAACCTGAGAAGGGGCAGTGATCTCGACACTAAATCTAAATTTCTGCTCCCTAACAAATAGTACAGAAGAGAATCAGGGCCCTACTTGATGGATAAACACTCCCTTCTCAATGAACGAATAATTTTTGCTCTGCTGGGGATAACTACCTACTGAGATATGATGATTGGGATGTTCTCTCTCCATATTAACTATTTGGGACATTACAGGCTCCCATACCCCCATCTACGAGGCGTCCGTTACTTTGCATCGAGCAAATCCCGGGAACAATTCTGGGGCCATGACCACTGGCTTGTTGCAATAGGGATAGTATATTCATAAGCTACCTGGTAAAGTTTCCGCTCTCAGCCTCTGGGGACCACTTAATCATGTGCTGACTTTGACGAGCCCCTTATTTTTCAAATAGTGGTCATGGGTAATGCTATGTCTGAAAACCTGGGATAAACTTCTGTAGTACCCCACCAAATCCCCCCTTCGGAAATTGCCTCAACCTGTTTTTTTGTCACTGGCCAGAGGCCCAGATTCTGAATGGCCTCAACTTTATTCAATTGATGGTTTTATCACTCCTCTTCCCCTATGTACCGCCAAGTATACCAAGCCTCTCCATTCTCTCCCGATGGCAACACTTGCTGGGTTGATAGTGAAGCCCGCCTCTATCCTTACAATGCGTCCAGGACAGCTTGGATCTCGTATATAGCTAGTATCTGTGACTACTCCCCAGTCAATACATGAAGATGACAATGTCATCGAGATAAGCGGTCTTGCGTATTTCTCCAGGTGGGCGTAAAACCCTATCCAGTCGCCCTCGGTGAAAAGTTGCGAGGGGCCCCTTGCAAACACAATATGGCATCCGGTATGTAGTGAAAGACCCTCTCGGGTGTGGAAAATGGCTGTTATTTCCATCTCCGCCTCGATCTCCCATAGACAAGTGGAATCTGTCCCATATCCTCTTTGGGGTGAGATCTAGGGTCGTGAGATGTAACGGGGCCGTGTGTTGCCCTAATCGCTCTCTATAGTGCACCACCCCTGGGCATGGGAATGGCATCACCTTTTGATATTTCGTTTAATTGTCTGTAAATCATTACAAAACGCCACTCTCCATTCGGTTTTTTGGGACCAGCAACAATAGGACTTGACCACCCACTTTTAGATTCTCGATCACTCCAGGCTTTTCAATCTTTGTACCTCTTTAGCTATTACCGATCTGTTCGGCCCGGGGCTTCAAGAAACCTATATTGTGGCTTTAAATTTACCCTGGCAAATGGGCTCTGTAAAAGTGATGCTCATATTCTATCAACCGTCTTTGTGGTGAGAACCTGGGGGTACTTCTGAGTGAACAGATCCCTATTCTGTTTCCAGGCAATTGCTTCAACTGGCTGTTTCTGGGTAAGACGACAGAGTCTCTTGCATCTTCTTGCTCCTCCAGAACTACTGTTTGTTGTGGCCAGGTAGTGGCAAGGGCTTTCCGTGACGTCCCCTATCCTGTCTCATGGTTTCAACAAATTTATGGTGGTAAACCTGGCGTAGGGTTTACTCGCACGCCTGGTTGAGGCACCTGGTAGTTTACTCTTCAGCCTACCTTTTCCACTAATCTCGTATGGCGCCTGCCATTTTTGTGATGAGAAGTTTGCTCTGTCTAACTACCGTAGATACTAACACCAAACTCCTGGATCCCCCTTGGGCTGAATTGTCTGAGACCGTGGCCGACCTATTATATACCACTGGACTTATTGGGCCTCCTTGACTTGCAGAAGATGCTCCTACACGAATGTGGAAAATGACCTGTGGCGTTACTCTCGCTGCAGTCTGTTGGCGGACATGGCTCTAGGTAAACGCTCCTATATGGATTGGCTTCATCTCCCAGGTCTCCTTGGGTGCGATGTTCTAATAGGCCCCGGGGATGCCTTTTGACCGTACAATTAGGATTCGGTCGATGAGGGGAAATTACTGGTAGAAGCTTGGGGCTATCTTCCCTAATGCATAAAGAGGAGTCAAAAGGGCACCTATGGTATAAATGCTCCCATCTCTGGCCAACCTTATCTCGACGCACATCGCTTTTCAACATGGACCTATTTAGGGTCTTTGTTAAAATCTTCCCTGACTAAGGCTGCATCGGATATTGTAGGTAAGGGTAGACTGAGGTGTACATAGCTGGGTGAACCTTCAATACTTACAGGGTCCTGCATTACCCTCGACAGAAATGGGTTCCGCCCAGGTCAGCTGTGTTCAGGAATCTCTCTTTTGAGGTTTATTTGCCAGTCCGAGGAAAAGATATGTGGAACAACTCCCTAGTGTCCGATGACAGCGTTGACGTAGTGTTGCTCTGAGGGGCAACTGCTTTCGTTGTACCGTGGTTGGCATAGTCATAAACTGTTAACCATATAATGATGGTGCCCCCTAGCTGACTTTACTACCGGTCCCTATCAGAGTTAGCCATGGCAATGCCTGTCCAAAGTGTGGACTCTCAATGATTGGAGGGCGGTATCAGGAGGAACTGCGGAAGTGGGGTGACTGGGGGGAGTTTATCTGACACACAGGGCAAAGAGATGGCATGTAATGCTCATTTCTGACCCTCGCCGGTAGCACCCTGGGCCATTAGGTAACCTCGTAGTAGGTAACCTTTCTATAGTTTTATCTGCTCCCAAGTGAGGCCCCGTTGCCTTAAGGATATTGAATGGCGCCAGGTCCGCATCACCAATACCCTATAAGGCTTTTTGGCGACAAAAGCAGTTTCCACGCGATTTCCCTGGCCCTAATTTATTTGGTTATTCGATACAGCCAGGTTTTCCCCATGTTATGGCAAAGTGGGGGAACCTCTCGATCATGCCCCGGTTGTTAGGGATACTCCGGTTATGTGACCACCTAAATATAAGAGCGCCCCCTTAAGGGTCCTCATCCTGTAGTTGGTTCCACGACCCAAAGTTTTCCCCTTGAACACCTCTAAGTTCTGTGATGACCACCTCAGATGTAGAATCCTCGCTCAGGGGTTCACCTACCAGAACCGTTATGTGGGGCGAAAAAAATCGGAGGGGATCGCCTGCCGGGGCCAACCTGTGTTGTATCTGTGGTCCACGACCTCGGCATGCCTATGACGTTAGGCTGGTTTCCAGGGTAGAGCCTCCCATCGGACCCTAGATGAAATTGGGACAATCCCGGCCAATAAGACAGGTCATGGGGGCATTAATGCCCATCACGACCCCTCACGCTGATGTGATATAACCGTAGCCACCACCTCTCTCCCGAGGTTGAACTTGGCTGACCGAGTGGTAATGGTTTGGTATGATCCCCAGTATACACAGAGACCCCCCCACTTTTTTTTCCCCCAGGACCTAGCTCGTAGGCGGGATGTGAGCCGCAAATAATCGTAGAACGGGCTCCCTGGAGGTCCAGCAGTCCAGTGGCAGGGTATCCATTTTACCACCACTTGCAGAGGCTGGAGCCCCTTGTCAGAGTTCTCCGGCCATGCCGAATATCCTTATTTGGGCAAACATGGAGCTACGCCCTCCCCACTGAGCACTTCCCATAGGTTCCCCGTTTACAGGGAGCACTGTGTCCGCGATGTGGACCTGGAGCATGACAACTTCCAGGCACGACCATGGTCCCTTGGAACAGCTCTTAACTCACCGGAGATCCAGGTCCACCTCATTGGCCTTGGGGCCGCCCCTCCCGGGGGAATGTCGGAGGTCCCTGCTTTGACTTTCTGAAGCACACTGGCAACCCCAAAAATGGCCGAGATAAGGCCCCTGGGTCAACCATGAGATTTTTTCCAACAGCCGCATGGTATCGATCCACTAGGTCCACAAAGTCATCCGCGGACTGGGGGTTTGCCCTGTGGCGACCCAACACTGAACCTCCCTGGGTAGAGCGTGCACAACGTCTGCCACAATGGCCTCCACCATTTGAGCCGTTGTACATACGTCATGCTGCAGAGGCCATTTTCGGACCAGATAGCAAGATACAAACATTTTAACGTCGTGGGTGGCTAGTCCCAGCTGTTACCCCCATCATGGGCACCCTCTGGGCCCCGTACTACAGTCAACCGGTAAACGCCCATTCGACGGTGGGCGCGGAATTTACTGCTTTTTAGGTTTCCCGTAGCTTCACCGGGCGCTCCGTGGGCATTGACAAGATCGTAGTACGCTTTTCGTCTGGGGTTTTCCCGCACCAGGAGAAGAAGGTTGCCAGGAGTTACTCCTCAGCCCACCTGGATTCGCGAGCAGGTAACTTTCGTCCGTGCTCTGCAACCTTCGTTCGGAATACTCGAGGTGAATGCTTTCGCTTCACATCATCCTCCAGGGTCATACGTTCTAGAGCGCGCTCTCTTGTCAGGGTACGATCTGGAGCTGGATAGAGTCTTAGGTGTGTGACTACAAGGTCACCACCTGAAGGAAAGCGTGTCGCAGAGCCAAGTTCGTAACGGTGCCGGGGGGCGATGTCAGTCTTCGAGGAGTCATGCAGGAAGCGAAGTCCGTAAGACCAGAGGTCGGTAAACTGTCGAGCGATGTCAGTCTTTCGAGGATCAGGCAGTGAAGCCTAGTCGGTAAGAGTGTAAGCAAATGTCGAAGCATAATAGCAATTAACGTAAGACAAGCAATACTGGAAAAGGAACAAGATGTATAGCAAAGCACAAATAACCTCAATGGAGGAAGTCATAGCTGGGCTTAAATAGGAAGTCCAGGGGTTGGAGCAACATGATGTCACAGGGCCAAGGCTGGGGAAACAAGGACCTAACGCAAGTTCAGCACTGAAGTGGTCCTAAGGACCATATATCCAGTTGAGCAGGTAACGGTCCGGGAATTCAAGGGTCCAGTGAGATCTGAAATCGCCCGACAGTTAGTCCCTCCTTTCAGGATAGCCTCTGGACATCCTCGAGGGCTGTTTTTTCTGGATGTCTTCTGTGAAAGCCTTTGTAAAGCCTAGGAGCATGAACGTTATTTTCTGGTGTCCCATGGAATTGTTCCTCGGTCCATAGCCTCTTTCCATTGCATACAAGATATTGCAATTGTCCTCTGAAAATTCTAAGAGTCCAAAATTTTATTTTCCACCAAGTATTCTTCCTTGCTCCATTGGATTTTAACTGGTGCAGGAGGTGGCTGAATTTTCTTCCTGAAAAAGGAATTTTCGTTGAATGGCTTGAGTGGAAATGACACATGGCTACACAGGATGGATTTTCAGATTTTGTTAGGATGTTTTAGCGGAAAGCCACTTGGTTTAATTTGTGACAAAATCTGGTAAAGGTCCCTATGAATTTCGACCCAAATTTGGAGATGGGACATGAGTTTGTTTAGATTTTTTAGTAGAAAGCCAAAACTTATCACCAATTTTTAAAGTTGGGGGAAGCCTTGCGATGTTTTCTCCTGTCTGCTGATTTTTTATATTCTCTTGAACCTTCCTGAATTATCTCTTTTAGTGTTTTCCTGAGTTTCCTTTCAATTTAAGTTAATCTGTGGGTAACAGCAGGGAATAAGTTTACTTATTGGTTAGATTAGTGAATAAAGACTGGATGTAACCCAAATTAGCTAAAACGGGCTATGTGATTGTAGAGTTATGTGTTTGGCATTTGTTGTAGGCAACTCTGCAGTTGGGCAAATAGCCCACCCCATCAGTCCTGGAGGTAGGAAATTAAACAACGCAGGTATTGTGTTCCAAAGTTGATTAGTCCTTTCATTCAGGGCCATTTAGATTGTGGGATGAAAGAGCGGTAGAGGGAGATTACTAGTGACACCTAATTTGCTGATACTGAGAAGTTATTGTTCCCAAAAATCGTGTATGAGTGAATGAGAGTGACACTCTCCTATCTGATTAACTACAATGTCGAGGAATCACCAATGCAGCCTAAAAAATGTCCATGATCATCAATTCCTGCAGTTTTTTCTGAGGCAGTTAGGGGGTGATACCACAAGTAGGATATGAAATTTGGCCCATTTTAGTATTACGGTCGCACAGCAACAAGAGAGATTGGGAGTAGTCATTCCATAGATGGGGGGGCGAGATCCACAGAATGAAATCCATAGAAATATCCCCAGGGTGCTGGGGATGGTAAACTGATGGATTGCGGTTGAAGATAACCGTGAGAGGAGAGTATACGAGTGTACCGTATGTTTCGTATCCGTGCACATGGTAAGGCAAGAAGGAGACATGCACTTTTTTTAACCATCTTTCTTACAATTATGCGCACGCAAAAGAACGAAGCGTAGTTCATTGAATTTTTCGAGACTCCAAGATGAGCCTGCCAAGTTTCGAATCATGGATAAATTTGGGCGTTTCAAGTCGTGCGGATTCCATGACATATAACATTGTGGTTCCTGCCATTCCCCAAAATCCTTTCGTCTTTGAAAAAAAGATCCACATCCTTAGAAGGAATTATTAAGAAAAGGGTCATTTTTGTAATCCATCTCTGAGCCCTTGTTGAAAGTTCTTTTGGGAGTCAAGTATTCCAACATAAAGATTTTATTGGCTGACAACATAGTGGACTCCAGTTTTAGACCTCTGTCCTGTGGAGATCATTTCAGCTAAGAATCCTGGATCAAATGCTATCAGCCTAGTCCATTTCTAGAGACCTCGCTGTCGATAAGAAATAATGAAAATTTAAATCTAGGAGAAAAATTAATGGCCATACCTAGTTCCTGTCTTGTGCCGATAATTCTCTTAGCTGTATGGATGAACTCTAAATTTATGTCGTCATTAAATTACAAGGATTAATGGGATGATTGGCGTATCCTTCCACAAAGAAGTTTCGTCCGATTCGGAAAGGCAACTTTAAAGGGCTAACAGTTCTATTTAAATTCCCAAAGTCATAGTTTTCCTACTGCAGATTTGACGTGCTGGTATTAGAAAGAAAGAGCACATGGGATAAAGTTTGCGATTATGTCTCCGAGCTATCGTTGTTGATGAAACGCAGACCTGCTCTTCCCGCACAGGTCAGAAGTCCTGAAGGGCGTCTACCGTCAACTAAAGAAAGGTTAACGTCATGATTTTGATTGGACAAGTATGGTTTGTTTAAGTAAAGTATGACTTTAATTTTGTTGAATGGCTAACCGTCTGCTCTCTGGGGGGACCAAGAGAAATCACCTTTGGTTTCTTTGTGAGCAAGGTGAATTGGGCAAAGAGGTAATGCGTTGGAAAAGTCTTTTTATGAATCACCTGAAAAAAATTGCAAACCCAATAAATCGCTGAACCAGGGTCATTCCGTTTTTCGAAGTTCTTTGAGAGTGGGCGCTTTTCCACCACAGCTTTTGAATTAAACTGGGAATCCATACTTAGTCTGAGTCCTTCTGTGGTGGAGATGAAAGTTTCATACCAAGGAACTGTGGAAGTTTTAGTTTGGATTTCAAGACTCCACATGTTTAGTATCCATTTGACATAAAAAGAGGTTATTAATCCTTGTAGTCGTGTCACACAGGACGATGATGAGAGACCTGTCTGCGAATGTGATCCGTGCCAATGGTGTCTGAACAAATGTATAAGACAAACCAGTCATCGAGGGTTACACCACCGACTAAATGTGACTAGGGAAGGAGTCTCGAAAAACAACATATTAAGATGTTGGGGAAATTGCTTGAAGTCGCCTGAGCATTGACTACAGGCCAAATTACATAACTAGGGTTTATGTATCAATGAAGAGCCCAGTATCTGGTGTTCTAAAGGCATTCCTTCCACACATTCTCCTTTATGACGAATCGTAATGATATTGAGAGGCCCCTGTTTGGCTTGTCGCTTAATTCGCTGTGTTGGTAAAAATTCTTGCAGAACTGTATCTTTTATCGCTCTGTCCACAACCTCGGGAAATAATGTGGCAGAGGGATAACTATTTTTAATAGTTAATTTTTATTTTAGTTGCTCTTAGTAGTCAGAATTACATGTGCCCTAGCAGGGTTTGGTCTTTCTTTTGTCTAGTTCAAAGTAACAATTGGGTGCCGCCTAGTCCTGGGATGAGGAAGGTAGCGAATGAATCCCTTGGCTTTAAATTTCTCATCTATACATTTAAGTTCCGGATTCCGAGGAGCTTTGGTAAGATCGCCCAAAAGGAATGGTGGCTCCAGTGGTAAGGCGACTCAATTGGACAATCCCCCCCCCCCATAAGGACGGTGAGGGGTGTTTTTTTTGTTAAATTGACCAGCTTTCCTTTTACTACAGACGTCCTGAACCTGTTTGACCTGATGTGGTAAATTATCACAAAGACTGCTGAGAAAATCTTGGAAATTTGTAATTGTTTTTTTAACATATGTACTTTAGTATGACCATTGTTCTAACATTACTCAGAAGGGGAAAGTAACAGTTTTCTTGATTTTCCCAGTTGATAGAAGGGTTATGGATAACGCAAACCATGATCCCTAAAATTACTGTGAACTTGGAGAGGAAATGAGATAAAACTTATAGTTTCATGATGATTAGGTTGTCAATATGGATTCCAAAGTTCAGTTGTCTCATGAAGTTACAGTCCAGATGATACAGGTGATCCATCAACAGTTTCCATATCAATTGGTGTGGATTTTGTTCTGCTCCGCAATGTTATTATCAAGTGGCCAATTGTAAGTCCATGAAATTTCCTCCTGCAACCGGAATCCCAACATGGCTATAACATTGCATTTTATGGCTCCCAAAATATTGACTTGTATAGGATGATGAAATGAAGATGGAGAGTAGTATTTGTCCTTTGTCTACAGTCCGGATGAGATGGTCTTTCACAACAGAATCTGAGCAGTTCAGAAAGATCAAGAATTGCTTTCTGTCCTTGCACATGTGCATGCTATAGACTCAGAATCTTGTTGGGACAGTTACTTGCATAATGTCTAACCCCTCACAATAGAGGCAACAAATTTTCTGTACGGGCGCACATCACTTTTTCTGCCTGCATAAGCTGTTTTCTTTCGGACAACATCAATCTGCAAAAGGTTTCATGTGCAGTTTTCAGGCCTTTGCTTGGTGTTCAAATCTGAATTGCAAAGGAGTAGTAGGACTGTTTTCCGAACAACTGCAGTCTTTCCCTTCTTATGTTCAGCAAGCCTCTGATCAATCTGATGGCACAAGCCTGAACAGAAATTTCCCTCAAAATATCAGGGGCCTCAACTCTGGCAAGCTCACTTTCACCAGTTCTGATAACCACGTCTAAATTGACTCTTCTGGGCTGCTGGATTCCATGTGGTGTCAAGCTTACCCCAGTGACTAAATTCTGCTGTGTAACTCCAGCGGAACGAGCGCCGCCCATGCCAAAGATTAATGTAATTTTGGCCTGCAGCCTGTGGCACAACCAAGATTTGTGTCATCAAACACTTGGTTCATAAGCAGTGATAAAGTCATCTAAATCATTAAGAAGGTCACAGTTCTTTTCCACATAAGGTGAGGCTCCATGCAAAGAGCTTCATCCTTCAGAAGATTAGGATAATAAATAGAGCACTCTTTTTTTCTGTCACTGGTGAAAGGGGCAAGCAGCATCGGAAAACAGATCATCATTGTTTCAAAACTCCTCGGTAAATGGTGGCGATCCTCCCCGTTAAACATCGCAGGCAGAGGCATGCATGCATTTGAGATCTTAGCCAGCGTTACGCCAATCAAAGAAGTTTCCTTTGAAGCTCAATTGACTTCCTTTTGTTGATCCAGTCACCAGGTTTTGCAATTATTTGAAAATTTATCCGTTATAAGTGGCACCAAAAGTTCCAGAATCGTCAGCCACTTGTGCCTCAGGGTGTTCAACAACAGACCTCATTTTTTGGGTGAGGGTTATTCAGTCACGAACTGGAGCTGGTTAGAGTCTTAGGTTGTGACTAATAGGCACCCCAACCTGAAGGAAGCGTAGTCGACAAGCCAGAGGTCTGTAAGCCTATGCGTTTGCGATGTAAGTCTTCGAGTAGCAGGCAGGGAAGCTTAGTCGGTAAGCCAGAGGTGTCGGTAACGTGCGGGCGCGATGTCATCTTTAGAGTGAGCAGGCAGGAAGCGTAGTCGGTAAGGAAAGCAAAGGTTCGAACACAATATCCTAATCGGTAAGACAGCAAACGTGGAACATGAGCAAGTTAAAAGCAAAAGCACAATTAACCTCACATGGAGGAAAGTTCAGGCTGGGCTTAAATATGAAGACCAGGGGTTGGAGCAACATGTATATCACAGGGCAAGGCGGGGAAAACAAGGCCAAAAGGTTCAGCACTGGAGCTGTCCGAAGGACCAGATAGCCAGTGAGCGGGGTAAGGGTCTGGATTAAGGTCCGGAGATCGAACCCGACACTCTTGAGGGACCCGCGCTCGCTGGTCCCATCATGGCGCTGGGGATAGCGGGCTTTTCCTTTGGCCCAACAGCTTCAGTCAGCAGGCCCGGGGTTAGGAGTGTTTAGTCTCCTGCTGTGCCCTCACAGCCTGCATGACCCTCTGCGGGTGTTAGCCTGTATGAGGTGTTTTACAGGTCCCCAACTTTCTGCCTGATCTTTAACGGGCTGCCTTTTTTAAAACCCAGGACATGCATAGCCAGGATGTTCCCCCGCATCCAAAGCACCAATTGTGGGGATTAGTCCCAATGAAAGGTTACACAAGCAACCCAGTCAAATTTTTGGCAAACCGGTTGCGTTTATTGGCTTGCATCCTTTTCTCCAACAAACAAGCAGAAACCAAAACAAAACAAAAGGCTTACTTCAGCCAACACCCAGTGTCCACCCAGTCTTTGGGCCAACCCCCTGGAACCTATCCAGGCACAGTCGAAATCCCACACGGGCTCCCCACCCTTCCGGCGTGGTGAAAGGCCAGCCCCTTTGAAAGGCCCTTTGAGTTTCCCTCAGCCCCCAAGGTGGTTACTCTCTGGGAACAAAAGGGAACTGAAAAAAAAACACATAGCTCCCTATTCCAGGTTACAAGGCCACCCTAAACCCCGGCCCCTGGATCCCGGAGGGGGGCAGTCACCCCACCCCACTCTTGTGCTCCAGTAAAGGCCGACCCAGACTTGCTGCTGTTTGCACCAAACTAATTTTAAACGTTCAGTGGCCTAATCCCGGACACAAAATTTTTTGACCTTCACCCCCACCAAAGCCGGGAATTTTGGGGGAAACATACCCCCCTCTATCACAAGGCCTTGTGCCTTCCTACACCACCTACTAGGTCAAGATCACATCGTCATCTGTCTATCATTTGGGCTTCTGTTCACAGTACATTTGAAGCTGTTTTTTATGAACAAAGGCCAAGAAAGAGAGGCAGAAAGCAAGATGCAGAGAGCAAGAGTTATGCACAGTCATGTACATGTACAATGAGCTCCAACAATCCACTCCACTGATGGACCCAAAGAATTAACTCCATTGGTGGGCCCAAGAAGCAACTTCACTGACGGGCCCAAAGAATCAACTCCACTGATGAGCCCCAAGAAGCAACATTACTGGTGGGGCCCAAAAAAGCAACCCCTTAGGGGCCCAAAAAGAATAAACCCCATGGGGGGCCCAAGAAGAACTCCACTGATGGGTCCAAAAATCACTTTCAAAACGGCCCAAAAATCAACCCACTGGGGGGCCCTTTAAAATAAAACCCCACTGATGGCCCCAAAAAGCAACCCCACTGAGGGCCCAAAAATCAACTCTACGGGTAAACCCAAGAATCAACTCCAATGGGGGGCACCAAGAATCAACTCCACGGTGGACCAAAAATTCCCCCCATGATAGCCCAAGTTTTAACTAAAATAATGGGCCCCAAACTATTAACTCTACTGGTGAGCACCAAAGAACTAAATCCACCGATGGGCCCTAAAAATCAACTCCACTGGTGAGCCCCAGGCACTCCAGTCTGACATTGTAGCTATCATTTAATCTATTTTCTATCTATCTAATCTATCTATCTATTATCTGGATGTAGCCATGTGACCTCCGGTGATGTCCATCCTGAACATATATGTATAGCAGTAGTCTCTACCTCATATCTTACACCACTCCTTATTATCCGTTTGTAAAAAAAGTTGCTTTCAATAAAAACTTAACTATGTTCCCTAACCAGAATGCACGTTTCATTTTTCCAGAGTGATTTACACCATGAATTCTGAACTCGATTGGTGCTTCCTTCGAGATTTTCCCTACCAAAAAGTATTGATGACGAGGTTTTTTTTCCCTGGGACCCTGCTGCTGGCTTTTTGGCTGAGTCTCCTGCATTATTGATGACGGGCCGTCCTATTCCAGATTATTTATAAATATTTATGTATTCGCCAACATTTCTTTTGAGAGATCCCAATTCTATAGAGTAATTAAATTGACTTAGTTTATAAATAAGATTGGAGTTTATAAATGTTACATTGTAACCGAATACATTATGCAAAGATTATACCATGTGCCTTGAAATGAATTTCTCTACAGTTCAGAGGATGCTGAAATAAAAGCCATTCTACTCACAATCTATATCAACTAAACAGATGGCAGCACTAGCACTGGCTTTGCCAACAACTCTTATCTCAGACAGCTTAACCGGGTGATGTATGAAACTGTCAAGATATGCACATCTTGCTCCTTGCATCTGCATCACATATTTGAAAACTTGTTATCCATCAGTCACTGAAATGTTGGGAAAGGTTACCCTTTCATACAGACATAAGTCCTGACAAAGGAGGGCACACCCAAAAAAATAAGAAACTGAAGCTTCCCTGTTTGATAAAAGATTATTTGCAAAAATAAAGATCTGAAATGTGCTCACTTATATTTTATTTATTGTTTTTTTTTTCCATCACTAAATTACTGTTTGTATTGCTTTGTGCTGAATTTTTGGTCCAAAATGAGAGCGGAAAATCCTGGTGGGTTTGGGATATTGTTGTCTTTTGGCATGAACCGGGGCTACATTTTAGGGAGAATGGCAGAAAAAGAGAAACAGAAACCAAGGTTCATGTACAGTCATGTACTGTATAGTGGCTGAAGTGTGGGTCCCGAGAATAAACTCCACTGGTGGGCTCCAAGATTCAACTCTAATCATGGACAAATAATCATTTCCACTGGTAGGACAAATCAACTCCACAGGTGTCAATTCCTCTGGTGGGCCCCATGAATCAACTCTACTGGTGGGCTCCTATAAATAACTCCAGTGGCGGGCCAAGAATCAACTCCACTGGTAGCTCCATGAATCAAATTACTGGGGGCTCCAAAAATCAAATCCCCTGGTATCCCAAAAATCATTCCAAGGTGGGTCCTATAAATAACCCCCACTGGGGCTAAGAATCAACTCCATAGGTGGACTCCAAGAATCTACTTCTATGGTGAGCCCCAAGAATCAACTGCACTAGTGGGCCCAAAAACAAATCCCTTGTTGGGCCCCCCAAAATCATCCCACTGTTGAGCCCCAAGCACAGCAGTCCAACACTGCTTATGTGGGTTATTTCATTTCATTGTTAGATTGTAGAATTTTACAAATAGAAGCAATTAAAAAGTGTTGCTTTGTGAGGCTATTGATGCTAACTACTTTTTATGATGCCAGTGGCATGACTAGAAGGGACCGTCTGTTCCAGGCAGAACTGTATTGCTCTCCCAAACTGCTGACAAGTCTCCCAAGTGCCGTGTATGCCACTTAGATGATACAAGCCCAAAAACTATGACCACAATATCCACAGCAGGAGCTGGCTATAGCCAGGTTCCTGCGGATGTTTTTACCCATTAGATGCCATGATCAGTAAGGACTCTGGCATCCAAATGATTGATAGAGGGAGAGGACTCCCTCTGTCACACATAGGCACTTATTGCAGAGTTTCAATGTTCTCCAGGAGCCCGGGGGGCCAAAAAATAACTCCCCGGTTCTATTACCGGAGCCTACTAGGCTTTGACACATACAATGTTATAGGTGCCCACGTCACATATAGCAGAATACATATCAAAACAGTCATCTGTTTTTGTGTATTAAAAAAGCAATTAAGCAATCACATTGTCTAGTCCTATATTGGGACTTAAAAAATAAATAATAATAAAAATATTCAAGAAATTAAAAGTAAAATAAAAACAATTACAAAACCTCTAATCCTCCAATAATTATTATTATTTTTTAAAATAACAAATAGGGTTTTTTTGCTCGTAATGATCCCAAACTATAAAAAATTTTGTTATCTGCACAGGAGCTAAAAAATCAAAATAAAAAGAATAAAAACTGTGCCTAAAAAAGAAAAAAGAAACTGAACAGCGATTAAACAAATAAAATCTTAAGCAACTCAACACAAGCTTAATTTTAGCATTGAAAACTTAAACTTATCTGGAAAATAAAAAGCCTTGATTCTTAAAACACAATTAATTTAAAGTGACAGCCATATTTTTAAGGTGTGGAGAGGCATTAAATAGGCCGGGCGAAAAGTGGGGGTTGGGCGTAAAAAAAAGGGGCGGCAAAATTTTGCAAAAATCTCAGATGGCAAAAGTTCTAGCTACACCATGGTGTAGCGCTCTCAGTTATATGATTTATTTATTTTTTAATTTCCTCAGAGAACATCCACCTAACATGTTTAGGGGTGATAAGGGCATGTTCACACAGGCTAATTTTGGTGCGCATTTTGCAGCGCATTTGCACTCTAATATAAGCGAGATGCGAGCCGAAATTACGGTAATGAATAGTGCTATAGAGAACTATGGGGTTACACCCCCCTCTGCCTGCTTGTACAACACGATCATATGAGATAAGTGACATGTCAATTACGGCAAATACGCATCACTAGTAATGCATGTCCCCCCCTCACCTCCGGAAATAACCCTGATCGTGCGACCCCAAATCACCGCTGTAAATTTCGGCATATTTCACGTTCAATTGCCGTGTGAAATGCCCAAAATCTGCTTTTGTGAGCTATTTTAAAGACTAGATAAAAATCAAAGATAATTCTTAGTCAAAATCCAGCCAGGGCTTTCATTATCTTTTGGCCAACGGTGATTATCTGGGAATGCAGGATTGCAGCACCCCAACCCTTTTTAGGGTTTTGGATATTTTTTCTTGGGTTAGTACTGCTTTCCAATATATTCATAGCTCCCCTGAGGAACCGCTATCTTAGCGGGGAAACATTCGAGGACCACAATTCTTTGTGGGATATTTTAGTAGCAATGCTTTTCAATTAGGCAGTTTTTTATCTTTTGATATTTTCAGATTTGATATTTTGCCCCACCCACCCTTGTTTATTTTCAGCTGGGAATATTGTCTGCCTCTGTTTCCAGTCAGGGCATGACAGGGATAGCCTACAAAGGGCGGGGCCGCTCTTTTCAGGGCGACTACCCCACCATTTAGGCAGATTATTATAGGGTAATTTTTTTTGCTATTGTGTTTGCCAGTTGATTTTTGTTTCTATTCTGTAGGAGTTTGGACATGTTGGGGAAAATTAGGAAAAAAACCGGAATAAGTCAACCACTTTTTGGAAATACTTTCCAAGAAAAGTAGTATATATACTTTTCGATTCTCTCCTTGTGCTCTAACCTCTTTTGGTAACATTTTGGTTTATATTTCACTTATTTCTTTTTGTGGCATACTTTTTATTTTCTGTATATTTGTTATATGCTTATCATTAAAAGCTATTTTTTAGTCATTTTTTTCATAGAATTCTTTTGAACTGATTCTTACTGATTCTTACTGGTTTCCTACACAATAGCAGGAATTACTTTGCATGTGTACAAGAAGATGTAGGTGATAAGTAAGACTAAGCTACTGAGCATGTGTGACCACCACCAATGGGCATATTGGTGGACGTTTTGCCTCAGCACTCTCTAACTTTTTTAGGTTATAAAATGATTTTTAACTTTTTTTAAATTTTTCAAAAGGTTTACCAAGCATGCCCACCCTTCTTTTGCTTTTACCACACTAAGGTTGTTATTGGATGTGTTGCCTATGATTTCAAAGGACATGGTTATAACAGGGTTTGAAAATTACACTGATCATATTCCAAGGAGAAGATATGGGGAACATAGTTTGAAAATTACACTGATCCCCATTTCTTCTCCTTGGAATATGATTATTCTGGATTTACCATGCTTTCTAGTTCTGAAAAACTGGAATTGAGATTCATACTTTGTTTTGCACTGTGGTTGTCCCATGAATAGTGTTGAACTAATCTGTCCAATTTGTACAAAAAATGATGGTTCAGGACATCCCAAACCTTATATTTTATATTATATGTTGTCCCCAGGAAAGGGTAAGACTTAGGTTTAGAGTTTTTAAGGTTAACTTACCTTCCTGCAGCCCTTCAGGTCTGACAAGACTCCTGGTGCAACTTGTTTGTAAGTATAAAGTAGACCACATTTCCATTTTAATTGTTAATTTATCGCTTTACTAATGTATTCATAATTTTTACAACAGATGACACATAACATCTTATGATCTTATGATCCTCTTTTTCAAAGAGGGCAGTTCCCGAAACGTTCACAGGTGTGATCCATTTTTTTGTATTACTATGGAGCTAAGAGGAGGCTCTTATTTAGAGCACACTGTGATACTCAGCAAGCATTTAATTTGTTGGAAATCATATGCTAAGTGGGGACTCCTGGGGCAGGGATTGTTTCTTTATCGGACACCACTTAAAGGTTACAAAGTGGAAAAATCTACCAAAGGACTTGTTCCCGGAACATGAAACTTTTGGGATAAAAGTAATTAAAAACCAAAAACCCAAATCCTAACCCCAAATTGGGGGACAAGGAATTACATTGCAAAGATCTTAGTTTGGCAAAAGGGAAAACCCTTGGGGGGCATTGTGCCAAAATACTCAGCTATTAGGTGGACGTCACAAATTGGGTATACACCATCAGAGAAATCCCTTTCCCAAAAAACTGGCTGTGATAAAGATTTATTGAAAGGGGTGTGCACTCAGCTCATTCAGTGGATGTGCACAATTGCTATATACTATGAATAGATGACATTATGTAGAGACCTGGCTTTGGTGAGCACACAACTGAGCAGCACTTAGTTTATTTAGGTTTGGGCAATTTTCAATAGTATCCCCTCATGAACAGAGGATCACTAGGCAAAGACCTAACTGTGGCAAGAGTTACAAATAGGGATGGAACTACTGGAGTAGCAGACATAACAGCTGCTGCGGAGACCCATAAGGACGCGGGCCCTGTAGCAGCTGCTACTATGTCTGCTACCCTGGTAGTAGATTACCTAACTGGGACTTCACTACTTCATACTTAAGAACAATCTACCTACTGTAGCCTACCTAACTAACTGGGACCTGTCTACCTACCTGTGGCCTAACCACTGCCTACTTACCTACCTAGGACCAATCTACCAACCTTTGGCCTACCTACCGGGGACCTATGTACTACCCACCTTTCTATGGCCTAGCTGCCACCTATCTACCTCCCTGGAGCATACCTAGATAAATACCTACCTAGGGCCTACTAACCTATAAAAATGGGGTCTACCACCACAATATGTTTCTGAAGGAAAAAGCCATAACTAAACACAATCCCCGGGGAAATAATCCTCTTTTCCTACCCCTAGAGACTACCCCAAAAAACTAGGCCCTTTTATCACTCGCCCACCGTTTTGAATTTTGTACAGAGGGGGGGAAACAGTGAGGGAGAGCGAAAAATGAGGATTTTAGATATTTTTTTTAAAAATTGCAGGACGAGGGGTGGCCAAAAAAATTTTCATGGCGGTCGGACCGGATGCAAAAAAAAGGGGAAAGTCAATGACTCGGGAAACTCACCTGTGAGTTACAAAATGTAATTTTGGAACTGAATCCCCATCGTCACAGAGCCTGGTACACGGTACCACCAAATAGATCACTGTAGGAGGTAATACAGTCGTAGGCACCTGTGTACACTGGTAAAACCCCTATATGGTCATTATAGAGGGGACATTGGCTTTGTATACTGATCTTATTCCGCAATAGAAAAAAGGTATTATCATTACTATGTAGTGGAAATTTGTGGTTGGGTTTCAGGCGAACAAATTTGGTCTTATTAGTAGGTTTGGGGGAAAGTTGGTAATGTTGGGCTTTTGGATAGTGAAATTGTTTTAAAAAACAGTAAGTTGGTGATATCATGGTGTTTTTTCCTTAAATAACTATAACCCCATACTTATTAAGAGGGCCCCCGGGAAATTGCAGTCGGGGTGCCAGTAGGGGGCTCCATCCAAAAGTTTGCTATGGGGTCCAGGCTCCTCTAGTTACACCTCATAACGTAGCTCATCAGGTGGACGTGCACTTTGCTATAGACTGTGAGCAGACAGACACTATGCAATAACCTTTTTTGGGGAAAATAAACTGAGCATTTATGTCCACCAGTAGTCAGCTCATTAAGTGGACGTGCAAATTGCTGTACACCATAGAAAGTGGATCACCAAAAGACCTGGCTGTGGTGAGAGTGACTGAACATGTGTGTCCTCCAACACTCAGCTCATTAACACTACAAAAATGATCACTATCTAAAGACCTGGCTTAGGTGACAGTGATTGAACATGTGTGTCCACCAGAATTCAGCTTTTTAAGTGGACACGGATATTGTTATACATTTTGAACACCAGGTGGTGTAAGTAAATGTCTTCAGTTTGGATTGTTTTTATGAACACTATTGTAAAATGTGTTCATGATTTGGTAATTTTGTTAAATTAATACAATATTTTTTTGGAAAAAACCCCCGCTAACACATTTTTAAACTGCTACCCTCTTTCTCTCTTCATCATTTATCTCCATTAGACTCCATTTTCTCCTTGATTATCCTTGATACCTACATTTTTTCGACACCCTTTTTCCATCTTGCAATTCAGTCTTGTTAGTGATCCTGTGAATAAACAATCTGTACAAGTAACTTTTCATTACTTCATTTCAAACAATGCAGAACCAAGTAGAAAGCTGACTGTAACGAGGCGTTGAAGATCATCCCAGGCTTTGGAAATCAGCTTGCTTCTTGGTATGAGGACGGCTTGTTTTCTCTGCAGTGGGTGAATTTTTAAAGTGTGTTCTAGTTTTGGAAATGTTCTTCTTTTTTATATTGCAGGAATAAGTCCTGCTGTGTGGTGGATGCGAGAAGCAGAAGGGAGGAATGACTGTAAACTGCAGATTTTCTTCTATCCTTTTTGATTATGGCACTCAATGTATAGCTGAGAACTCAGGGGAGCCCAGATTGCATAAAACTTTGTTGAACTAGTCACAGTAGGGCGTCCAGTTTCTCATAAAAAAATATGTTTCTATGTTTAAACCGGGCGAAGTTTTTAAAAATTTCATTGTAAAAATTTTGAAAAGTTTATTAAAAGTTTAAAAACATAAAAAAAAGACAGGAAACAACGTATCATTTAAAAAAGTTTTTTTTTTATTATTATTATTATTATTATTATTATTATTATGAACAAATTCTTCAACAAAGTATTAATTTTTTATCATAAAAAGTATTGGTGAATTCTATTTTTCATACTGGTCTCTATTGCACAAACAATTGGCCGGTATGACCTAACTTCTGCAGAACACTTTTAGCTTTGCTGAATAAGCTGGGACAGGTTGAACAAATGCATCTCAGTATCATAAGAAAGAAGACAGCTTGGTATAGTATAGTCGAGGACAGGTAGAACAGAGTCATCTCATTATAAAAAAAAAAGAGGATAATGGGACTTTTATATGGTGGAACAGGTTTTAACAAATCATCTTATTTTTGTTAATAACAGAAACAGCTCGAAAAGACGTGACAGGTTTAAAAAGAGCTCTTATTATCATTAGAGGATAGATGGCAGCTTAGTATAGGCTGGATAAGTTTGAACAAAGTCATCTCTTTATCTCTAGATAGCAGCTCTGTATAGACTAGGACAGGTTGAACAAAGTAATCTTATTATCATTAGATAACATCTAACAGCTCTGTATAGACTGGGACAGGTTGAACACAGTCATCTCATATCATTACATGACCATTCACTCTGAAGACGGGACAGGTTTGACCATCATCTTTTAAAATTAGTGTTTGACGATTTTAAAACGACAAAGTTGAAATCGACAGTTTTATGTTGATCGAAATTTTAGACATGGATAATTTAGGTTTAAAAATCTGTGCATCATCTATTAAAAATCCCCCCATTTTGGGCGCTTCCTGTCTTTTTGGGCGCCACAAATCACTTACAGAATAAAGCGGGGAATTGTGGCGACGCTGACGGTATTATGGTTGCGATTGGCTGGAAAAAATCACATGACCCGTTTTACATGAAAGCCCTTCCTGTTCATGATCATGTCTCTCAGCCTCAACAGTGGGGACGTGCGCTCTGCCTGTGTCCAAACACTCACAAAATATTCTATTCTTCACAGAGAAAGCTCACTGTTGCTGTACCTTACAACTAAGTAGATCAAGTTTGGGAAATTTTTATGTATTGGTAAAAATTTTTAAAGGAGCATTTTAAGAATAGGGGAAAAATTTCACCAAGCCCTAGGTAGACTTTGCACGCAATACTTATTATTAACATTTTTCTATTGAAATATTTCCGGGACTTTGGGCAGCCTGAACTTATATTAGGATACAAAATTTTTTCAGTAACTCGGGTCCTTTGTTAGGTCAAAACTCCATTTTTTATTATCAGTATATTTTTCAATGGGTGTTCTTTTTCAATTTTGCCCATTCCACTTTTTTGATATACCACCTTGCAGTTAAATTAAATCCAGCAATTTTGTACAGCACATTGATGGGTTCCAAAAAAAACCTTTTTTTTAACCAAAACATTACAGATACGTGTTTTTTCACTTGGCGCACTACAGCTTTTTTCGTTAGGCACCTTGCACTTAAATGGAAACAGAAATTTTTTGTAGTCACCACAGGTGAATTAAAAGGTCCCAAAAATACCTTTATTACCGAAACATTTCAATACTTTTTTTTCACTTTGCGCACTACAGTTTTTTTTCATTAGGCACCTTGCATTTAAAATTAATACAGCAATTTTGAGTCACCCACAGGGAATTGAAAGGTGAAAAATACCTTTTTAATCCAATACATTACAGATCGGGTTTTTTTTTCACTTTTGCGCACTAAGTTTTGTTCATTGAGGCACCTTCACTTAAAAGTAATCAGAAATTTTGTAGTCAGCACGGGAATTGATAGGGCCAAAAAATCCTTTTTTATCCGAATACTTTCAGATACTTTTTTTTTCACTTTGGGGCGCACTACAGCTTTTTTTCATTGGGGCCCCTTTTCCCTTTAAATGTAATCCAAAAATTTGAGTCACCACAGGAATTGAAAGGTCCAAAAAAAACCCTTTTTATACCCGAATACTTTTCAATACGTGTTTTTTTCACTTTGGCGCGGCCAGCTTTGTATAGATCTATTTGCATTTAAATTTGAATACAGAAAATTTTTAGCACCACAGGTAAATTTGAAAGGTGCCAAAAATCCTTTTTTAATACCCAAAAAATACTTTCAACGGTTTGTTTTTTCATTTTTGGTCAGCAAGTTTTGTTATAATCATTTTGCATTTACATTTGAACCAGAAATTTTTTTTTGGGATTTAAGGGTTTAGAATACTGTGTTTTCCCTTTTTTTTTTAAAATAAGAGATTTTCCAAAACTCTTCCATACCTTCTCAAATTTTTATTTTTCTGAAATGGAGCGAAATCAGGTGTTACGGCAAAGAGGGGGGTAGACATGGGGGTAGAGGGACAGAGAAGGTGCTCCTTCCATGCTAGCGACAACACGCATGCCACGGGTCGTCAGTTGCAGGAACCCAGGCCGTCATATTGGGTCAGGGCCGGAATCTCATAAAGAACACGCGCCATCGTCCTTCAGTGGTTAAAGCAACCTGCACCACTCTTACCCCCCTCGCCTCCCAGTCACGGCCACGAATGTTTCACAGCATATCACATCTGTCCAACATGAAGCAGCCCAAATTCAACTCCCGTACCCACCACTGGATAACCATTTTCTAAGACCTCTTTGATGAAAAAATTCGGTTGGGGTTCAGAAGGCATGTTAAAAATCAAGAGCCAAAAAGAGATTTTCTCTGCTCTGACGCCCAGTTACTGATCCATCAAGGAGGAGAAGGAAACCGGGCATCGGCAAAAATCCCGGCGGTCGGCAATCCTTGCAGTCACCTTGCTTTAGCCCCAGCTCCTGGAGCAGAATGTCAGGGCACGAAGTCACCTGTGTTTGAGATGATAAACATTGCGATCCAACGTGGCTTTTTTAGCAAAATTTCTTCGAGCGCTTTACATGGACGAGGAGGAAGACATGGGGGTAGTGCAGTACGGGGCCGCCTCAAAAAAAGGGGGAGGGGGGTCGCAGAAGTCCCCTGATATATTTTGCCAGCCACGTCAGCGCAACCCCCCGCTCTCGCTTTTCGCCGCAAAAAGGTCCAGGACCTCTCAAGCCTGGGCCTTCTTTGAGCAAGCCCCTGATTTACCCACGATGTCATATGCCGCCTTTGCTGTAAACCTCTTCAAAACCGCAGGATGGGGGCAGGGTTCTTTCCCCAAGGGCCTCTTTGGCATCACGGCCCAAAAAACCCCGGCCGGGGAATTAATCTTCTTGGAGACCCCCCCACAAAC